>JALMQS010000108.1:2258907-2410150 GCA_024734495.1 Forficula auricularia
ATTAATTAATCGTATGTTTCCTGTATTTGATTCGATAGACAATTCTCGATAATATGTTAATTATTCTTTAATATATTAATGAGAAAATTATAAATAGAAGTATTTAAATAATAATCTATCTAAATTTCCAAAAATTCTAAGAAACCCTATTTAGTGAAACAACTAACTTAAGAGAATAGTCAATTGCTTTTCATTAAAATTCAGTCATAAATATAATTGGAGGTAGGTATACATTACTTTAACTTAACAATATTGAATGACGTCGTGTTTATTGCCCACCTTAATTAGATTTGTATTGGACACAAAAATATTTAAGATTTATTAATGGTAGGTGAAAGTAATGTGGTCTGTACAAAATATGACAGATTAATTAATATTCGTAAGGAAAGTCATATGACAGACACTACACCTACAGTACTTCTTAAATTTGTTTATTTTGTGAAATACAATTGAAGTTTTCTGAAATCCCATTGATGTTTTCTGAAATTGAATTGAGGTTTTCTATTATTGAATTGAGAATTCTGAAATACAATTGGGATTTTCTGAAATAAAATTTGAAAAATGTGTAGTATATACGTTCGGCGGACTTTCGCCCGCAGGTGTGTAGTGGTTCAATAAATTGTTAGGGAGAAATTATTGGGAGAGAATAATGGAATTGAAATAATCATTGGAAAAGAGGTTTTTTAAATTTAATTAGTTTTTTCCTCTTATTAAAAACAAGGACTAAAAGATGATCAAGGACACTCAATGGTGGAGAAGTAATCTCCGGAATCGAAGCTCAAAAACAATGTATGCATAAATTCATGTAAAATAATTGGTTTAATAAAATTATAAAAAAAAAAAAATGATGATGGAATTGGAATAATTATCGGAAAAGAGTGTTTTATTTAAATAGTTTTTTCCTCTTATTAAAAACAAGGACTAAAAAGATGATCAAGGTCACTCGATGGTGGAGAAGTAATCTCCGGGGTCGAAGCTCAAATACAATGTATACATTAATTAATGTAAAATAATTGGTTTAATAAATTAATGATGATTAAATTAAAAAATATATTTCTAATAATTGATTATATTAAGACTATTATTATTACTACTCGGAGAGAAGAGAAGAACTTCTTACTATTAACCGAGGGGTTAACTGTTCAAAATTGAAATGAAAGTTGAAGTGGAAGTAGGTGTACTGGTGTACACCATTTTAGGTCGCGGTTCACCCCTCGCTATTACCTCTAAATTATTTTCTATGTTTTTCATCACTTTTATTGTTTTTTTATCTTTTTTTTCTTTTTTTCGAATAATGGCTTATAGAAATCTACAATTCTACAGATCTACACCCCCAATTTTATTTCAGAAAATATCAAGTTAATTTCATAAAACCCCAAATACCTACATTTCAGAAATCTCATTTCAATTTCAGAAAATGTCAATTATATTTCACAAAATAAACATATATAAACAACTTATAACAAAACAATTGACATTTTTGAAATACAATTGAGGTTTTTCTGAAATTGAATTGGAGATTTCTGAAATGTATTTGTGATTTTCTAATATTCATTTGAGAATTCTGAAATACATTTGGGCTTTTCTAAAATACCCTCGGAAAAGGTGTAGAAATAAAATAATACAGATTTCAAAATCTTTTTATTTAAATTTTTTGTTAAATGAACCATGTTTATTTTTTTAATCAAATTTCTTCGTGAGTTTTGTGTTTTATTTTTCTTGAATCGAGATAGAAGAAGAGCGATAACGAATAGGAGGATAATTAATCAAAAATATATTAATTAGGATTCCGGTTTTAGGACATTTGTGACAAATTTGGTCCTTTAGTCGAATGATCGATGGTTAATGGCATCTCCTTCTCTCTCTCTTTCTTGTCTGTTTTGGGAGGTCGGGGTCGGTTTCAATGGCTTCCGGTCTCACATTTAATGACTTCTTGTTAGTTCTCTTTCTCAGCTCCATTTCCTCTACTAAAAATAATCTATTAGGTACCTTATTCAGTGCGATTTGTTATTTTTAATTATTTATATATACTTGTATATATGTAAAAAATATCAGGGGGTGATGGGAATGATAAATAAATACGTCACACGATTTTCCCTTACCTTAATAATAATTAACTAAAGGAGATAGGGGTACAAGCACACTAAATCGGCTCCCTAGAGATAATTTAATGATACTTAGGAGATAAGTAGTTACTAATAAAATAATAAGATCCTGAAAGTTTCAGATCCATAACTCAATTGGTTTTTGAGAAAAACCAAAATATTTAAAATGTTTGCAAGTTTGGATTTTTTCGGAAAGAAAATTTTCTTGTTTTCCATTAATTGGATAATTTTTGGTTATATCTATGTCTCAGGTTAATAAAAATATATAAATAATCGAGTTTTATAATAGAACGTTGTTCCTAAAAACATTTGTGAAACACCTATGAAATTGCTTATTGATATTGTTGATACTGTTGTAATTTTTGACTTGAAAAATAATTGATGTTGTTTTGAAAGTGAAATATTGTTTTTAATAAATACAAATTCTATGAATATGAGTTAAAATAATAAAATGAAAGCTTAAAACATTTAAATAAAAAAAATTCATTATTTGGTGCCAAAAAGTGGATTTTATTTTTTTCTACTAAGGCGTACCTTTTTTCAAAATTTGAAAAGGTCATAGTATTATAGGGAAATAGATAAGGTTTGAAAAAAAATAGTTTCATAATTGTGCCAAAATTATATCATGGTTAAAAATTGAAATTAAAAGAAAAACAATTTTTTTTCAAGGATCTTATAAACCTATATAGCTCATAATTTTTTTCCTAGAAGCTATTATCAGTCCCCAAAACATATTAAAAATTTAGATCAATCGGTTCATAAGATCCTGAGAAAATTTCTTTTTTCTGTTTTTTACATATTTTGCTTTTTCTCAAAAACCAATTGAGTTAGGGATCTGAAACTTTCAGGATCTTATTATTTTATTAAGTACCTACTTATCTCCTAAGTATCATTAAATTAATTCTCGGGGCTCGATTCAGTATGCTTATATCCCTATGGCCTTTACAAATATTTTATAATAAAGTAAAATTTAAAAAAGAAAAAAGTAACAGTAATTTAAAAAAATTGTTCGATGTGCTTTTGGTAAATTTTGTTTATTTGGCAATTTCTTTGTCAGCAAATAAGTGGAGACCTTAAAATTTATGAGGCTGATAAGATTACTTACTATTAATAAAATTTATATTTTACTGTTCCGTATCAGAAATGGTCAAGACGGAACTTTTATGGTAAGACTAGATTTTTCTCTCATCCTTCTTGTGGGTCTTTTATCGGTTCACTCTGTCACCTTCCAAACTATTATAGCTAGAAACTTGAAATTTGTCTAGTAGCTAGAATTTTAGAATTTGATAGTTCAACTCTTAAATTTTAAGGCACCACCAAAAACTTAAATGTGATAAAAAAAAACTCGCCTATATCGAGCAAGATACGGTTGAATAGTTTTTTTTTTAATTTTATTAAACATGTCATTTGGTAATTTTGTTCGCTTTTATCACTCGTTCATCAATATCATAATCCATCTCTGCTCGACCACCGAGGGACATCGCAGTTTTTACTTTTTGATTATGCAAATGAAAATCAAAAAGGCTTAAAAAAGGTTTTCATTGCTTAGAAATTAGGAATCAATAGAATAGAAAGATGTAGTATAACCAACTACAAACATACCTTTATAGTAAGGATCTGATAATCCGCGAATATAACACCTCCTAGATGAGGAATTAGATGATAGGGAGCAATTTTAGAATTAAAAAAATATATATTTTTATCTGGGTCTTCTATGAGTGTATAATTCCCCCCTTCCTTTTTAAATTTGTTCTCTATTGAAAATTTGTAAAAATACTTATAGTAGTTTAGTGTGAACCCTTCTGAGGAAAATTATTTTTGTTGTCACAAAATATTTTGTTTATCTAATCAGCTATTAATATTAATATGAAAAATATGAAAATTAAATTTTATTTTGAAACTTATTGGTCTAGGTCTAGAGTGAACACAAAATTTGGTAACTAACTCGCACACTCGCTCACTCACAGATATTTGACAAAATAATTAATATCACTTAAATTAAATTTTTCAATGTTGACTATATAAGACAATCTTGAAGACCGAAATACCTTGAATTCGCTAAAAATATTTTATCAAAATAGTTTTAATCGATTTTGAAATATTCCGAAAAAACGAAACAAAAAATTCAACAAGTATTTTTTATTCACGATTACATACTCAGCATGGTAGATTCATAATTTATCGCTTGGATAATTAGTAGTAATTTATAATAAATGAAATCTCCTTTGCTTTTTGCTGATTATTTATTTTCATGACGAAATATTTTAGTTTTTCCGAAATAATTTTTTTTTGTTATCTATTAAAAATATATATTGGAGCTCAGCTGGTTTTGCTTCCTTTTGTGAAGCTGTTGTCATGGTCTTTGTATTTTGGCTTTAACTCTTTTTTGGTTCCTCGTATATTACTAGTATACTTAATAATATTCACTTAATTTTACACACATACAGCTTACGAAACTTGCTTTTTCGAATGTGTATGATTTGCCTTTGATATTGTAAAGGGTATTTAAACCTTGGTCTGTGAATTGTATATTTACTTTTTTAAATAATCATTTGATGATTATTAATGTTTTATTTTCATTTAATGTTAGCCTTTTTCCAGATGTAGTTCCCGTGTCATCTATCGATTTCTGAGGTTTCTTTCTGATTCTTTGAGCATTTCATATCTTTGGTAGATTTCTAGCATTCTAGCCTAACTAAAGAACTCGACTTTGCTGCCTTCGTTTAAACATAAATACACCAATTCCTACAATTTATTTTTCCGGAAATTGTTTCTTTATTTGTATTTTGTCAAATTCAATAGATTGCAATTTACTTCATTAAATGTCAATTCATCTATGGTAGCAATGTTAGCTTTTTATTATATAAAACAAGTTAAATTTTTAGGAGTGAGAAATTATTATTTTTTGTGATTTTTTGGGTAAACTCCTTCGTATACAATTGATAAAACAAATTAATTAATATTAAAAACATTTTTATTTTACACAATTTAAATTAAATTTTAATTTATTTATAAAATCAGGACCATTTTGATGCAAAAGCATATCGATTGACAACTAGTTTGGGAATTGAATAAACCGCCATTTGGCATCTATATTTTATGAGGGAGGGGTTGATGGGATTGTAGATAGGTTCCTCAAAGGGTCTTAGATTATCATATATATATATATATCGTCGCTGATCTTACAAAACCTCGTCCTAAATTCATTGTTTGCCAGAAAACAAAACAACAATATATACATATAGAATTCAATATTTATAATTTGTCCGTAACGCGAAATTAAATTGGAATAGAATAATAAGGTTTCAATAGGCAGATGCCCCGTGAAAAGTTGGTCGGTATAAACGTATAATACGTATTTGACCAAAAATCGGACTTACAAGGTTTTGTAAGATCAGCAACGATATATATATATATATATATATGAGTGGCGGTTGGAGACTTCCAAACCTTCTATCCGCACTCTTTTCGGAAAAATCATTCATTTTAATTTCCACTTGAAACTATACAACAATTTTATATCATTTGGAGAACCAACATACTTTTCAAAACAAAAACTGTTTTTTATAGAAATATTTGAAATAACGGATAATAACTTGAAAATGTAAAGATCTACCTGAAATTTTAAAGTCGACCTTATATACTAGTATATATGAAAACACTTTAAATGTTTGAAATTTTGGGGATGCGCCGCATCCACAGCATCCACGGATCATATCCCACTGATATATACAGGGTGTCCCAAAAGTCAAGGACCAAACGCGAACACGAGATAGGTGAGTTCAGGATTGTCCAAAATAAGAAATAAAATTTAAATAAAACTCTCTTAGTTTTCGAGTTATGGGCATTTTTTTGAAAACCGCGAAAATCGCTACTCCTGCTCTAAATATTTGAATGCTGTGGCTACGAATTTTCATATTTTATAATTCTAATTTTTGTTACGGAATCCTGAATAATACTGCTATAGATCACAAAACAGAAAATAACTAAGAGTAGGTATTATGATTTTTGAGAAAAAAATATTTTTGTCAGATTCATTTGTCAAAAAATTTTAATGAGCTAACTTTGACTCTTGATATCTTAAAAAAACTGTGTCAAATAATAATGGCAAATTATCTAAAAAATTGACGCATTTAATCAAGATTTCAAAATGGTATAAAACATTCCACTTTTTAAAAAACAAAAAATAATTATTGCATTTTTATGCAAGAGAAACTAATTTCAAAACACAATTCGTAATTGGCTAAAGGGTAGAATTTAACATTAAAACTAATTTAATTTATTAAAATATTTTTATTCAATTAAAATAAATGTTCAAAATAATAATTGTTTTTATATTCAATATCTAATAATAATTAAAATTAAAATTATTTGATATCTGTTTTCATGTTAAATTCTACCCTTTAGCCAATTACGAATTGTGTTTTGAAATTAGTTTCTTTCGCATAAAAATGTAATAATTATTTTTTGTTTTTTAAAAAAGTGAATGTTTTATACCATTTTGAAATCTTGATAAATGCGTCAATTTTTTAGATAATTTTCCATTATTTTTTGACACAAATTTTTTTAAGATATCAAGAGTCAAAGTTAGCTGATTAAAATATTTTGACACATGAATCTGACAAAAATATTTTTGTTTCTCAAAAAGTTTAATACTCTTAGTTATTTTCTGTTTTGTGATCTATAGCAGTATTATTCAGGATTCCGTAACAAAAATTGTAATTATAAAATATGAAAATTCGTAGCCACAGCATTCAATTATTTAGAGCAGGGTAGCGATTTTCACGGTTTTTAAAAAAATGCCCATAACTCGAAAACTAAGAGAGTTTTATTTACATTTTATTTTTTATTTTGGAGAATCCTGAACTCACCTATCTCGTGTTTGCGTTTGATCCTTGACTTTTAGGACACCCTGTATATATAAATTCGAAAGGAAATTTATAAATAATTTTATAAAAGAGATATTTTAACGTTTATTCTGAAAATAGAAGCTTATTTATTGATTTTTTTATATATGTAAATTCGAATTGGTCAATTCCTCTAAAAAACTAGTCCTTTTCGAAACAATCTAGGAAACGTTACTATATGCATATTGCTATATAAGATAGGATATATTATTATGAAGGGTCTTTTTTTAATAAGAGGAGGGATCACTAAGATCAACCCCGGTAAGGTCTCGGCGGCTCTGCTCTTAAAAGTGTAGGCATTACAATTCTATTAGAGTTCGAAGATATCTAACTCCTAGGATCGTTCTTAAGGATGAGCTATAATAAACTATTAGCCCGTAGTATATAAACAGTTGCTTATTCAAAGACAATAACTAAGCTTCACCTATTGCCTAATTTGTGAGAGCTTTTAATCAAATATCTTATTTCTAAGTCATTCATTTAATTCACATCTCATCCCAATTCTGTAAGAAGTTAACATGAACATGACCCTCCCTCTCTTGGCAAAATAAGATAGTAAAATGTAATGGGGAACATCTTTGAAATAAAAATAAACCTAAATATCCAGAATATCTTCTACTGTATCCGAGGTTTATGGATGATCTTTATTATATGTCAGAAGGGTTGTATTCACCCTCTCGATATAGCAGAAGATATCACTTGATTGTTCCAAGTAAATTGAATCTATATCTCTCAGGAAATTGAACTTTTTTAAAATAACTAAATAAAAATTATTAAATTAATTAAGTGTTAAAAAATGATCATTTTATAGAATTTTACCCGAGATTTCTGAGTGCTCGAATTAATCAGATTGATTTTATCAAATCGATCATTTATAATGATCCTACTATATTTATCATTTATCTGTAGAAGAGTTTCGACTGAAATCAACTATAGGTTAGATATTTTAAATAAGATATTCTTATCAAGTAAAACCATTCGAAGCCTAAAATCTAGAGTCGTTTAAAAGTGATTTATTATCCGTTAAAATGAATAAAAACATTTGAATTCAGAGAGACTGGTTTGGAAGACGTGGACGAAACTCTTAAACACATAACTTACCGAAACACAAGAAACAATAAATATTTGTTTGAGAAAGAAAATTTTTACAGGTCAAACCACTAAATTAGTTAAAATTGAAGGTGTGAGTAATTAAGAAAATTTTAACCAATTGAATTAAAAAATAAACTGATCTGGCCATCCACATGACTTTACCATACGCCTGGCTCGTCTCTTTTATATAATATTTAATAAAATCATTTATAATCATTTAGGTGGGAGGGTCAAAAAATGTAAATCTAGGCTCTTGGACCAAACTCAACCAAATTTTGTATATAGTACATACTCAGTGAGCTCCCAGAAGACTAAAAATGCAAAAACTAACTGCCCAAAATTAGGGGAGGTCAAAAAATGAAAATCTAGGCCTTTGGACCATAAACTCAACCAAATATTGTATACATAATCAGTGAGCCCCAAGAAGTCTATAAGTGCAAAAACTAACCGGCCATATGTTTATCAACCTGACCACCTAAGTCTAAACAAGCAGATGAAATTTCTTTTATTAACTTACAAAGATAAACTGCTATACTCAGTAATGGATCTCCACACATACGTGTGACGCATTGGTGTCACGTTAGCAAACCTAGTTCTTAATGTACATGGCCGCAGCCAGCGGCTGGATCGAACTATTCTCGTTAAAAATTTTGAAAAAAATGAAATTATTTTGATTTTTAAGGTTCTATTTACAAAGTAAAACGTGACCCTATTAGTGTACAATGTCTGTCTATCTGTCAGAGCACTACAATTCGCAAACTAAATAGGACAAAAACTGGAAATTTATAAGTTATATCTAGTCATTTTCTCGCAAATCAAAAATCGTATTACAATTTTAATCAAACGATTATTTTGGGGAGAATCAAATTTTATGTGAGGCTAATAAAAATATATGTATTTTTTTATCAGAAAGTGTATGGTCAAAAAATTTATCTAAATAAAACTATGTATAATTGTTTAAAATTTATCTCTATTAAACATGATGGCTCCAAAGTAGCTATTTTTATACCTGTCAGCGTTTAGAAATGGCTCAATCAAAAATTATGTAAACAAAATTCACAAATTCACTCATTTCCTCCTTATTAAAAGTAAGAATGTACTCGCATTTGATATCTTAATTATTATGGAAGTATAAACATTTTTCTGGTGATTGTAGACCTTTGGGTGAACCAAAAGTCCCATACTTCATGGAGCCACCGGCCATTTAGATACTCAAATATTATATAAATTAGTCACGAAACCTCTAGGCATGCGAGTCCAACTCGCACCTGTCCTGTCTATTAAAATATGTTCTTTATTAGAATTAAAAAAAATAAAAATAAAAATAAACTGACACGTTCTGATGTGGACATCCACTTGACTTTAACATACAACCTGGCCCCTCACTTATAGTTAGTTTTTGCATTTTTAGATTTCTGGGGGCCCACTGATTATGTATACAAAATTTGGTTGAGTTTGGTATAAGGACCTATATTTTCATTTTTTGACCATACACCCCCCTCCCCCCATTTTGGGCTGTTAGTTTTTGCACTTTTAGACTTCTGGGGGCCCACGGATTATGTATACAAAATTTGCTTGAGTTTGCTCAAATGGTCTAGATTTTTAATTTTTAACCTCCCCTCCACCTCCCTTAATTTTGGGTCGATATTCACCAAAATCTAATCAGCCCTTAATCTCAATGCACCAAAACTACGTGCTATTTTTGGTTTTGATATTCACACTAGTTTTTGAGCTGGCTCGTCCACAAACATTTGGTAAAGCGCAGACTAACAGACTAACCGACATTTCGACAATTATTATCTCAAAAAATATAATTTTTTTGATATTCACTTATTAGAGATTTTTTGTAGAGCGAAATGTCATGGCTTTGCTCAATTTTTTTAATCAAAATAGTTTAAACCGTTTTTGAGATATTTCGAAAAAAAGCAAAAAAAACAATTTTTTTAATGCACGATTACAATACTTGACCATACCCTGTATGGTAAAGTAAAAATAAAATAGAGTAGAAAACGAAATAAATTTAAATATTTTTACAAAGAGTTTGTCTTTAATTAAAGAGAGAGAGAGACATTTAGGGTTTAGATAGCCGGCCGGTGTTATAAAAATCTGGAGAATTCCCCGCGAGTTTGCCAGATGTCAGGTGAGGAAAGATTTGATCTCTCGAGGGTCTCTCCCTGCGCTATCTAAATAAACATTGCTGTCTCTTTCGTGCTTGCCTTCTTCTTAAACTTAAACTTTTCTAAGAAATAGAATGATAAAAAAAGAAAACAATAACAAATCGAAATGATTTTAGAAATTTACAATTTACCTATAACATTTCTCTAATTTATTATACACTATAGCGAATACCGACCTGGCCCAGATTCGAAAATAGCAGAATTTTTAAAAAAAACATTGAGAAAATATAAAACTAAATTGGGGAACAAAATGAAAATTACTTTAATTAATTAAAACTTGGAGACCTCGGGGGTGTTTGATACTGAAAGATTTTGTTAAATTATAATGAGTTTGAACTTGAATTTCAAACTCGTTATATCTACTTTAATTAATTATTTTATTCATAATTACAAATTCTATAATAATAATAATTTTATCAAATCAAATCGAAAAATATAATTTTTATGGCTTTATCATAATTAACAACTTTTTAAACCCCGCCCCGAAAAACATAATAAAATAAATATAATATTTGCAATTTTGAGCGGAATTTTAGACGAGAGTAGACCCAAAATCTAACCAGTTCCCCTGGATTGGAAGTATAAACATTTTGGAGGGTGAATTAACTTTCTACAACTTTACATTCATTCATGGGTATCACAACAAACACACACACATACACAAAGATATGGGTGAGAATTACGTTTCCCCACGTTCAAAACATTTAAAAAAACTATAATTAAATAAATAAAAAATGAGCGAATTTCTTAATATAATACTTTTGTTGAAACTAAAATGGGGGGGGGGGGGCAATATAGAGAATTCATTCGATACATTTTTTGCTTCTCGAGGTTAGTAGATATGTCTGAAACGGGGAGAAAAAATATTTTCAAGCATGATTAATTAAATACTCACGATAACTCGAAGCTGTTTCACTTGATTTTCCTCTTACCTTATTTTTAAATCGGTGACAGAAACCTTGGTAATCCAGTAGATGGCGCTAGCCTCCAAGTTGCTATGCTTCCTTGATCTGCGCGTAATTAAGGTCTATTTTGAAATAAAATAATGGAAAATATAAGTATATATATTAAAGCCGTTTTGCTAGCATTATGTAGCTGTTTAGTTTACTTAATAGGCCAATGTCCTGCTCCGCAATAATTAGTTTTCTATTTCCTGGATGGAATATCTTGATTCGATCATTTCCATGAAGGCGCCTAAATGTTAGACAACTATATTGCCATGTCTGAAAGGAAGTTGTCTATCTTACAGGATTCTCCATTTGATAAATTTTAACTATTATAATAAAATAGTTAAAATTAAAAGTTTTGAATTAAAAAATATATATAATCATTTTTAATTTTATATAATATAGATAAATTAAATCATTTTCTTGAGATTGATTATAGATTTTTTTTAAATTATATACTATCAATAGTTTTGAAGACTTGTATACAGGAATCCTTTGATTAGTGCGTTTAATGAATCGTTTAAATATACCACACAATTCAAAAAACTCCACTAATCAAATTTATAAATAAAATCGTTAAAAAAATAGTGTACTAATCAAAACTTATACTCCATATTTCAAGGAATAGTATCCAAAATTTGGTGCACATTATTCAAAACCTCACTATTATAATAAAAAAAATTGGGGGGCCTATAACGACCCAATTTTTTTGTACACCAAAAAGTGATTAAAAAAAATATTTCTCACTACCACTAATTATATCTTTCACTGATTTTTAGATCATTTATCCAATAAGGACCTTCCTTCCACATTTCCCATTTTACGCGTATGATTCTACAGAGTGTATATTGAACAAATCAGCTAAATATTTGATTGTTTTGATTTTTACTCTACTCCCATTTATTCTGTATCGTATAAATTTTGGCGCAAGTCAGTTAAAGATTTAATTTTATCAGTATTTACCCCACTCTAATTTCGGGTAATTGATTTTTGCTCAATTTATTTTGCCAGGTTATAAAGAGTAGTTTGTTCCATATCAGCATAAGGTGTAATGATTTTAATTGTTTTCCCTTCAAAGGCGTCAAGAATAAACGTTAAGTTTGTTTGATCTGATTTTAACTAAAATCGATTGGGCTTCTCATCTCACTATATAGTGACTAAATATAAAATTTCATTTTGAAATTCTTATTAGTTTTTGAAGTAATCACAACAATATTTTAGCCACAGACTCATTCATACACTTATAGGTGTTGTATTTTCTGAGTAATTTCTTGTATATCATTAAAAAAATGTCTTAATGAAATAAAATGTCCAATTTGTCAAAATAAATTAATTTGTTGCACCTATGACTTCTCGACTAGTTAGTCCTTCCTGAATACACCTTTTCCGAATATTATAATCTTGAAAAAGAATAAGTCACTCTTGACATATAATTGTTGCCTGTTGTTGTTTCATATCATTTTGTAATAAACATTTTTAATATAATGATAGAGCACGAAAATAATTTTTATTGTTTTTAATAAAAGTACATTCTAAATTTATATATTTAAAATTTCTATTCAATATTATTAAAACTTTTTTAATTATAATACATGTAAACGTGATGAAATGATGTAACAATTACATCCTTTAAAAATCATGCTTTTAAAATAAACAAAATAAGTGAAAATTAGTTTCATTTTTATCTTAAACATATAATACATACAATACAATTGCGATCTTGGCATGTGGAAAGCACCCGAACCCATTTTAGATCTTGAAAATTAAGCAAAATGTTAGTTTTGAGATAGGTGAAAAATATGTGTAATAATAAACAATCGAACAGGTGTGTTTTGAATTATTATCACTGTTTAAAAAATGGTAAAATTACTATATGTTTACAATACAAATAGAAAGGAAATTTACAAAACCACCTCCTTCACCCCCACCCCCACCGTCACCTCCACTCCCGCACCCAGTTTTTGTATTTATAACCTTCTAGTGGCCCACAGATTATGTGTATATAAATAAATACCGTATAATTATTTTTTTTCAATTAAATAACAATTTGTCGAGTTTTATAATTAATTAAATTGTCAAATTCTAATATATAATTTGTGGGATTTAAAAGTCGATTTATAATATATTAAATTATTAAACCAATTATTTTACATGAATCAATGTATACATTGTATTTGGGCTTCGACTCCGGAGATTACTTCGCCACCATCGACTGTCCTTGATCATCTTTTAGTCCTTGTTTTTAATAAGAGGAAAAACTAATTAAATAAAAAAAACCTCTTTTCCGATAATTATTCCAATTCCATATTTTTCATTTCTCCCCAATCAATATATTAAATTGCCTAACTTTTAATATATAAAAATATTTGTAATGATCTTTTTTGTGGGATTTAAAATTAAAAAAAAATATTTATTGAAAGGAAATTGAATAAAAATGTAATTATACCTACATTTTTATCGAGACAACCACATGTGAATAATTATTTCAATTAACAAAAAACCCATAAAAAACAACTTGGCCGAAGATGAGACTGTGACAGATCGAAATGTCAACCCAAAAACCCCATAGCCCATGAATTTCATCCAAATCGTTATAGCCGTTTTTGAGAACCCGATTCTATATATACAAGAATTGCTCGTTTAATATAATAAGAAAGATAAGAATAGGTAGATATGTATTACTAGAAAATATGTTGTAAGATTACAATACTGGTATGTAATATTACTAAAAAGTTTTGAGGCCGGACATACCTTTTATAGAAAAATTATCTAAAAATTTTTAACAGTGCACCAAAACTGCAAACAACGTACCGAGTCTTAAAAAAGTTTCACTTTTCCTCCAATTTTACAATTGGATTCCCTAAATATATTAATTAAAAACAAACATTCACTGGACATAATTTTCTTAATTGGAAATAAATTAAATAATCCAAAAAAAGACAAAATTTTTGGTGAAAAAATTGTTAAATAAGGTCATCATTTATAAAAGCAAAGCCTTAACAAAAAATCATCAGTATGTAGTTCTAATTTTTGGAATACATTTTTATCGATCAACCTGTGAATTATTTGGCTATTTGACTAGTAATCCTTTTGACGCCAAGGTCTCTGGATTATTTTCATTGAAGATATTTGCCAAAAATGTTTAAAATATTCCTCTGCCGTTTTCTCTCTCCTTCTCTCTCTTTCTCTTGTGGATTCTCTCTCTCTTTCTCTTTCGATCCCCACCCCGTTAGCATTCCAATCGTGTAGGAATGCAGAATCGTTTGATTATTCTATATCGATGAATTATAATATAGCTAACGAACACCATGAGCAAATTAACTTGAGCTATTTTTTCACAGTTATGAATTAGAATTGGAAGGTTGAATATAAAATGAAATAAAATAAAAAATTGTCAACATTAACAAATTTGATTTTTGAATCTTAATTATCTAAGAGATTATTTAAATAGAAATAAGCATCTAACTGAAAATGCAAGGTTAATCGTAACCAGCCAACGACCTTGGCATATCAAAAACATCCGAAATCTTTAAAAGCAATTCACCAAAATGTTTATCTCCATAACTTATATTCCCTGATCTCTCTCCCCGCCTCTTTTGTCTAAAATCTAAGAATCCTCAGTTCTTCAAGACCTTCAAGAGTTCATAGACAACTTTGTCTTCAAGAATTTCTTCTTTTAAGTAACCCAACCTAGCATGACGTCAATTATAAGCTCGGAATTTGATGGAAGGCAGTCCAGGAATAAATAAGAGACTGCTTCTAACAAAAGAGTATTCATTGGAAATGTTTTTCCCCTATAAGGAAGAAAGATCTTCCGAAATGTGGGCTTCAAAATATTATGGGGGGGGGGGAAACATTTCCAATAAATAATATTTTACTGAAGTAGTCTCTTATTTAGTTCTGACCCGCCTTCTATCCAATCCTGAGCTATTAATAAATAGTGCCTGGAGCACCGAGCGATGCTCGGTAACTTTTTGCCTCTAAATAGCTTAAGTTTCAAATTTCAAGGCTCTGCGACTTACCGAAGACGAGATATGAACGATTATAATATTTATTTTGCGACATGACTAATTTACACTCCCTTCCTTTATTTCAATCGGATTAAAATTTATACAAAACTAATAAATCATGACACTTGATAAGTACACCAATTTTTAGCGAAATCGTTAAAGAAGTTTTCGAGAAACCGATTCTATATATATATTTACAAGAATTGCTCATTTAATAATATAAGATAATAATCCAAAGAAAAACTTCTAACGTTTATATAAATTATAAATACTGTTTCTTCTTGAAGATTTGGTCCTAAGAAATACTTTGTGACGTTAATCGCATAATTATGTAGGTATTATACATTCTAGTTCAAGCTATATTGCTACTGCTGTACTGCATCTTCCAAAATCAATTGGGGAGATCTAAAAGTCGTAAGTAAAAATGAGAGTCTTTGAAATAAATAGACTTTTATTGAAAAAAAATATTGATTTTTGTTTTATATACCAGTATAGAAATAAATACAAATATTTTATGAAAACGTTTATTTGCAATCAAAACCTTTCGGGAGAAATTTTCCCTTTATTAATGAAAATTTCAAGAAATTGAAAAAAGAGTTGTTTTAAGAAAAGGATATCTCAACAAAAACACATGTGTAAAAAAAGGCCAAGTTCGATTAATAAAAACCGTTTGCCAAAAAAAAGTAGTGAGATCTAATGTGCTGCCAAGTTCAATATCATCAATTTAATAAATGAGTCAAGAATAGTAACTTCAATTAAAACGCATGTTTTTCATTTCACATGTCCACCTATATTATTATTGATTTCACATTTTTAGTTGAAATTATTTTCCTAAAACTTGGCTTTTACGCATTAAATTACTATTATTATTATTTGATAGGGCCTCCACCTTTCCCTTTTAGCCCTTCCATCCTTTCTTATTATGATCTCACGAATTAACATATGCTAGAATAGTAACATATTTCGTGACTTACATAAAAATGCGTAAAAGCCAAGTTTTAGGAAAATAATTTCAACTAAAAATGTGAAATCAATAAATATAGATGGAGATGTGAAATGAAAAACATGCGTTTTAATTGAAGCTACTATTCTTGACTCATTTATTAAAATGATGATATTGAACTTGGCAGCGCATTAGATCTTACGGTTTTTGAAAAAGAGTTGTTTTAAGAAAAGGATATAAAGCAAGCAACTATAAACAAATAAATATTTTGAAAATAGACAATGATACTCATGGTCTTTGCGAAGAAATTACCCTGAATAAAATTAAAAAATATAAATAATTACATAAAATTATTTTTCTCTAAAATTTTTTGATAAATATTTTACTAGAAAAACAGTCCATATCTGACCTCTAGTTAATTGGCACATTAGAAATAGGTCAAAATTTATTTGCAAAATTTGACTCATTCATATATTAGACATACCAGGCGAGAAACCAAGTTAAAAAAAACATGGAAAAAAATGTTATATAATATTATTATTTTTAAATATAATGCTATATTTTATTAGATTAAAATTGAAAAAGATGCCAGAAATTGTGAGTCAGTGATAAATCTAATAAAAAAAGAAAAAGGGGGGCAATTTTAGAGAATTTTTAGAGATGAAGGTACCTGTGAAAATAAAGAATTAAATTCAAACAGTGAAAATATATTTAAAAAATAATATTTATTGATATTCCAATTATTTAATTATTTCGGCACATATAACGTTGATTATTATTGACATTATTCAAATTAATCAGATATATACAGGAAAAAATATATAATATATTTCATTAAAAACAGTACAATATTAAAATAATATAACAAATACATTGAAGTTTTGTATTTATATATATATATATAATTTATTTAAGGCGATAAATTATTTATTATTTATTTATATATAAAATATTTTCGCTAACTGTACAAGAAGCTATAACATCAAATGAAAAAATATATATTGTGATATTTATATAAATTAAAATAAGTTTTGAGCAGATTAAACTATAAGATGGTTAAAAAAATAAAATGACCTGTAAAGAAATATTTTTTTTTTTACTCATTTAAAAATTTCTCCAAGGTGAATATAAAGACTCTTGCAAAATTATGAATAAGTTAACTAGAGTAGGTATATATAAATTTGCAAGAAGAAAAAATGGAATGTAAAAGTGAAGCTTGGAGTTTTATTTTTAAATCTATTTCTATCAAGTTAAAATAATTATTCATTTAGAAGAAATATTATTTGGACGAAATCGCTGACATTTAGTTTAAGATTAAGTACATAATAAGGAAGAAATATGCCAAATATATAGAAATATATGAATTGAGGCACTCAAACAAATAAATAAATAAATAAACCTTTGATTCGGCCATCTTTTTAATGAATAATAATCACAAGGGTTAAAATACATAAGTTATGTTTACTATTTTACATATGGAAGGAAAAAATAAAAACAAGATAACAAAAGGGGTAAGTTTGAAGAAAAGCTAATAAATCTAGTCCTCAGTATAAATATAGTCACCGGTTTGCTTGTAAAAAAGTTTAATGTAAAGTCAATATTTTAATTATTAATATTTTCCAAAATATGGTGATGTAGCCCTCCACATGACTTTACCATACATCAGCCTCCCTCTCATGTATTAAAATTACATAAAATATAAACTCATTTTGACAAAATAATTAATATCTCTAAAAAATTTTTATTTTATTTTCATTATGAATATAATATAATATGTCTACTAAAAAGCCGTAATTTCGTTAATTTACTTTTTTTTATCAAATTAATTTTGGACTTTTTTAAGAAAAAAACATTTTTTAATGCACGAATACAATACTTTACCACAACCCATTAAATTTTTTTTACTAGTGTTCATCTGTTCATATATATTCTCACTTTTTCTTATTTTTGGACAGGCTAAGTTTTTTTTTATTACTAATGAGATTTATTCTGATATATTCATTTATAATTATGATTATTAAATTTTTTTTAGAAATATACTTAATTTTAACTAACATTGACTTTTTGTATGCTAGTAGATTTATTTCCATTTCTAATTCGGATTAGGAAATATTCTTTAGAAAAATTTTAATTTTCTGTGATACGAGATTTCAAATAATACTCAAAATCTTTGATTTATTTATTTATTTAAAAAAAAGAGTAAAAGTTTGCAAAGAGAAAAAAATTGAAAATTAAAATATTAAATTTTTTTCTTTTATTACAGATCTTTCCACAATTCGCCTTTGTGGTCATTTTGGTAAGTACTATTTTTTTTTAATTTTTATTGAATCATAAAAAATAAACGTTTCGAAATTAAGGCGCCAAGGTGATGGAATTGAATAATTCATTAGTAAGGACAAATAAAATCAAGGGTCATCTTGGATCTTTGGATTATACTTCTGATTCAATCGAACAATAATTATGTACGATTTTATTTTTAATGTTAGACTCGTATTTTGAAATTTATTCAATTTCAAGTTTGGACAAGAAATGTAATACGTTCTTATAGAAAGAAATCAACTCACTGGCATGTTGTCTTTCTCTCTCTCTGTGACCGTGGAAGTGAAATATTCACAAGGATGGATGAAAATGAAATTCTACTTAAAATATCAAACCGCTATAGATGACACTGTAAAATTTTACCTTAAGCTACTCTAGGCTAATATCATACTGGAAATATTTTTTTTCTTTTCAATTTATTCGAGTTTTTTTAATTTACTCTTTCTGTTAGATAATTCATGTAATATAACATTTATTAAATATCTTGTCTATCCATATTCTGTGAGGTGCGTAATTTACGTTTATACAGCCCCCCCCCCAGTTTCAGGAAAAGTACCTTCCCTCCATTTTATTCAATTCTATAGAATTAGAAGAGGTTTTTATTACCTTTTGTTGAATTTATAAGACTTGACAGCTTTTACTTTTAGCATATAACAACATATAATGCTAAAATGCAACAATTTTCAACCCCCCCCCGCCCTTAGAAATTTCAATGACAAACTCTGCGTTTCAATCGCCCCCTTGTGGGCACCCCTGGTTGATACATTCAAAATGTTATAATTCATAAGTTAAGAAAGGGCCTCCGGAGGCCACAGAGTCAGAAATAACTTTATAGATATCCGGAAAAATTTAAGAGCATTTATAATACTATTATATAATAAAACAGTAAGCGCTCTGTTGGATTGCCCGGTTTTGCCCACTTATGGCTCCTCCCCCTGTATACTCTATCTACCGTATACTTTCCGGAAGCTTCTAGAAACTTCGGGAACTTTCTGGAATGTTCAACAAGGACAATCGTTCACAAGAATTGGACTCTGTCTCGCGGAGTGATGTTGAGTGACGGTTCGCGGGCAAGAAGCTCCCCGAAGGAGGGTTTTGCAGCTGGTTTAATACAAATAATATATAAACAGAAAAATAAGGTAAAGTAATAAGAAGACATTTTGCTTTATTACGGAGACTATTTCTTCTTAATTATTTTCTTAGACAAAATTAATTAAAATATTGTTATAAATTAAAACGAGAGGTAAATATATATGTGTGTGTGTGTGTCTAGATTAGTTTATTGATCTCCAACTGATTGTCATTCAGAGAGATGCTCGCATAATTGACTAGAGACCAGAAAGTGTCCGAGGTCAATCAACTCCAACTCTAACTCTGGCTTTCCTCTCCTGTTTCGCTGTTTCGCCTTGCATCCTCCACTCCATCTACAATCTACATACACCAAAAACGAACACAGAAAAAAAACCAGTTTGGTTTGCCTGATGAGAATTGAGGCCCCCGCTCTTCGTCTGCTCGTTTCTTGCTTTCGGATTACTCAAAGAGCGAGCTATTCATGCATTGCGATTTGAATTCACCAACATTTTCTTTCACCTTCAAAAAATCTCATAAATTCAGAAAAATTATATATTATATTTTTCATGTGCAAATATATAATAGATTTATTTTTAAATTTTATCTATATTAATCATTTGATCTCGATATTATAATGCATCATCAGATTAATCTAATTGTTAAAAAAGTTATTATATGTATTGTTAACAATATAATTAATAATTATATTCGACAATAAAAAAAATAAAAGTATTATTAGTAACAAAATGTTTCATTCTTTGAAATCCCTTCTGCTAGCTATCTGATCCAATGGATAATAATTTTTGAATTTTTCTAGGAGATTTTTCAGTTTTCAGAGCTTTCCTATTAATGTCACTATTTCAAGTAATGATTTCGTCACTATTTTTCAAGTGGTGATTTCACTATTTCTAAGAGTTGGTTTTTCACTATTTGAATGCTGTGAAAAGTTAAAGATTCACTAAATCAAATAGTGAATATTCACTAATTGGCGGTGGTATACTATTAATTATATGGAATAGTGAATATTCACTTCCAATTAGTTGTTTTTCACTCTTTCAATTTTAGAGAGTAGAGGGACGATTTTTAGAAGTCTTAATTTTAGGATCTCCATGACTTTTTGCCTAAACAATATCAATTTTCTAATTATACTCATTTTGGAAAAAAAGATTTTAAAATTTTGATTTTTGAAATTTCCTCTAAGTATTCTCTCAATTCCCAGAGCTCGGTGTCACCTGCCTATTGTATTTTTATTTTTTTAATTTTAACTTTCAATTTTAGAGCCATCAAAACTAGTTATTATCTGCCTACAAAAAATTAACTTCTCGGATTATCTGCGATATTTTCAACCGGGCAAAGGAAATGGATTTTAAATCATAAAGATACTGGACATATTCGGTCTAAAATAATATTTTTCATGTTTGTGTAAAAATTCTAATGAATTTCGAATGAAATATTAAATATAGTTTTGGGGATGATTAACTTTCAATTTTTTTATCAAAATCGAAAAATTTTTCATAAGAGTGTGAATCCCTTGTAAAATTTCACTTATATGAGAGTGCAGAAAAATTGAATTTTTTCTTTATCGAAATAAAATAATCTATTAAAAACATGTATAACTATGAATTAATAAATTATGAGATTTCATGATTGTCGTCAAAACATCTACTATATTAAAATAATTATTAGATAGCTTCAAATTTTTATCAAATCTCAAGATAATTAAAAAACAAACTTTTATACTTTTTACAAAATTAGTTTTTTGACACAAAAATATTAATTACAAAAGTAGCTTTTGCCTGGACCAGGAATACTAAATATCAAAGTACCACGAAAATACTTATATTAGGCGACCGGAGAGCGAATTCATTTAACATGTAATTTTCTTCAATACTATTATTTCTCAGTCATTAATGTTAGCGTAAAAAAATTAATAAAAAATAAATTCTTTGTAAATGTAAAAGGTTTCTTTCGAACGGCCTTGGTTATGGAATTCCAAACACAGAACATATTAAATTACAGAAACAACAACAACCAAGGAATGAACATATTTTGCTCATATTTTTTCTCATTTTTACTTTAATTTAATCCATTCCGCTATTTTTTTTAATAGGTATAGCTGTGAATATTTATAATTCACTGTTAAATTTTATCTCGATCTATCAAATTAATAAATTACAATTTTTTAAGCAATATTAATTCATTATTATTTTTTTGTTTTTTGATATTTCATAAAGAATTTAAAAAATTAAAAGTGTTATATCCCTTTAGTATCGATGTTTTGGCCTCAGTATCCTTGTGATTGATTGTTCATTAAAAGAAATCATATTTATGTTATACTCTTATTATTCTTGGCCTCGTTAACTAGATATGTATAAACGTTACAATAAATTACAAAACAAAATATTAATAATATACTAATATATTTACAATCGTTAGATGAATATTCAATATTGTATTTCATGTTGGCATATAATAAACAGAATGATTCTAAATTATTGTCAGAGTTTTCTGGAATAAACATATATAATTTTCAATTCAGAAACTTTTCAAGGAATATGAAAATATAACTTCAAAAGTTTTTTATTTTGGTTTCATCTACTACTAGTAATGTACAGAAAATTTATTAGTGGGCGTGATGAATCCATGGTCTCCACGCTGATTTTTAGATGTTTGCGTTTTACTCAGTATAGTCAAGTAATTGTAATCGTACAGGAAAAAGTGTTTTTGATTTGATTTTTTGAAATATCTCACAAATGATTAAAACTATTTTAATGAGCAAAAGTGAGCAAAATCATAGTGAGAAGAATTACAGATCAGTCTTTTATAAATAATATCGATAAAAATAAAATATTAATTATTTTTTAAAAGTTCTAAAGAAATTACAAAAAACGATCTTCTACCAAATGAGAGCGGTTATAGATACTTTTTAATATAAGTCAGAAGTGTTACGCCCTCGAGAAATGAACCCGAGTGCCACAAAAATAATCCGAGCCAATGGCTACCCTGTAACCTAGAAGATGAACCCATCTGACATACAGATACGAGAAAAAATTTTACTCAAAGATTTAATCCTACATGTTTCATGTAATAAAAATTATTCATAGTAGCTTGGATTTAATATTTTATTTATTTATTTAATTATTTTGCCATTATGTCAGTGTGTTCGTGAGTCTACGCCCTAGCTCAAAACCCAATAAAAATATCAAAACAAAATTTCATATTTAGTTGTTTTATATTGAGATTATGAAATGATTAGATTCTGATTGAAATCGAACCAGAAATAATTGATGTTTATTAATAAAAGCGTAATTTCAAAAAATCTGTTTTATAGAAATGGGTCAAAATCGGATAACAAGATTTGACCCAGACGGCAGACAGACAAGCAGAGAAAGCAACTAACTTAAATAGAAGCATATAGAAATCTTGTGACCTGTGATAAAGTGAAGCTCAGATTCATTGCTTAGTTCGAAACAGTTATTTACAAATGCCGAACACTTTAAGAGAAAGTGAATACCTACCGCTTCAGCAACAGGGCTAGGTGTTTTTGGCTAGTGAGCCCTAAGGGCACCCTCAACATAATGTTTTTCATTTATTTGCTCTCGATTTTTAAATTTTCATATCATTTTCAATTTTTCCATCTTATTTTCGAGTTCACATTTGAATATTTCCGCACTTTGACTAAAAGCTTGAATAATAATAAAATTGACTTCTCATCATAAGGGTGGATTTTGCCTATATGCATATTTTTGTTCTTGAGTAAATAACGTAAGCAAATGAGATATAAATGCGTTATTTGGTATTATAAGTTAAATTTCATATTCCGTAATTAGTTTTAATTTGTTTGCTTCCCGCCGAAAATTTTGACAATAATAAAGAATCGCCCTGAATGTTTAATATTTTGTTTTTATATAAAAAACATCGTTCTATAAAAACAAAATATTATGTTGAATTGTAAATTAAAAAACACATTTACTTTTATTTAAAAGACTTAGTAGTAACGTTTTGATCTACCGATTAAAAATATCATTCACAGGAACCACAACAAAATGACTCAAGATAAAGACTTAAATTAAAGTTCGTTTTTCATTTACAATTCAATGGGGATTTAATAAGAATAATAAGAGGATTAGATAATCCGTCTTAAAATAAAGGAAGACATTAGTTTAAAAAAAAGAAAGAATTATAAAATTAAATTCGTAATAGAAATTTTGAGCTAGATGAGACTAATTGAATCTTCCGCTGAGAGTTGCTCTTTGATTACCTTCTGCCATTGGTGCCATAATGGTGTACCATTCCGGAGGGCCCTGCAGATGGCGATCGGAAGCCCTTGCCCTCAGCGACATCTAGATCATGCATCATTTGTATAATCTCTCGTTCTTTTTTCGTTCCTCCCCGCTGCTGGCAGCCCCATTTTGATGCGGGTGCGGTGTCGTGGGTGTGGGGGCGAATTTCAAATTGGCCAATGAGCCGTAACTTCGCGAGCGATGCTCCTGTCGGATCGAGTAGGAGAACGCCCGCTCGTTAATATGGCCTTTGCGACGGTAGATGCCCGTGTTGAAGTTTTCCTCATCGTCGTTGGTGACGTTGAGATTTTGTTGCGATTGATGGTGCTGCGGCGGCTGGTGCTGACGTTTCGGATCCATAGTGGCGAAATGCTGCATGAGGTAGGCCTCATGCGGGAAATGTCCGGGTTGAAATGAGGCAACAGGGCTCTGTGCCCGACCCGAGGGTAGGTAGAGCGGTTCCTCGAAGTTGCGTCGTCGCAGCTGCTGCGGCTGACCATGATGGTGGAAGATCTTGCGTGGGTGCGGAAGGGTTGCCGCCGACGGGGGGTGGTGCACCATCACGATGGGTGTTGCCGGGGGCGGCACAGGCGTGAAGCGCATTGCGTGGGGCGGCGGCACGGGGGTTGGACCATACGCGGCTATCGGGGGGTGGTACATGGTCTGCATACTCTGCGCGCGGTACATTCCCGGCTGCCGCATCAGACTATTGGTGCTAAAGATGTCCTCCCTTGAGGCTAAAACGAAAAACAGAAAACAAATGGTTACCCTTTTGCAATCGACGCCATTTCGCTCGACTTTTCCCTGGACGCCTCGAGTCAATCGCAGACGGAGACACCGTTACAGACATTCCTGCCCTCCTTACAAACTGGTTCCCTCCATTTCTAGAATTTCGCTATCAACTAGTATTTGGTTAGCTCTAAAATTTAATTTAAAAATCTCTCTTTTAGTAAAAATATTAAAGAATGAATCAAGGATTGTGTCTTCTGCTTGATGTAAATAACCTACCTATATGCCAAAAAACCCATAAAAAATGTAAATTTGTTGTTCTTGATCGATTACATTTTTCATTTATAAAATAGTTAAAAAAACATATAATGATATACAATTTAGCCTAGCTAAGCTCAAATAGTATTAAACTAGTCAATTATGTACGCATTATATAAGTATCATGTGTAAGACTACATCCATATGTGCCATACTCTACATTATTCCAAGAAATATTTTTATAAATAAATATTAAAAATATATTACTATTTTCTTCTGCTTGCTGTAAACAAGTATACCTACAAATATATACTGGAAATCTGTACGCTTAATTTTAAAATAAAATAAATTAAAATACCTAATTTTATTAAGAAAATGCTTTCATAATATTTTAAATATATTATGAAAAATTTATCTACCAGCAAGTTTGCTGTACTTACTAAACATGTATCATTCAAATGCAATCAAATTATTTAATTAAAACTACTCAAATTAAAAGTTACTTTGAAGAATTTTTATGGATTTTTAAAACATACTAGTAGTTCCAAAATAAAAAAGAAGGGAGGGGGTGAGATTGCGATGAGAATTTCTAGAGTTATAGCGGGGGATAGAAGCACCAAAATAAAGTTTACATTATAACATGTTTTATTAGCTACAGGAACAGTGAAAAATTCATTAAAAAATTGTATTATTTCATCTTAGAATTATTGGATGCTGGCTAGGCCGAATGTGTAGCTTCTACTTGCTGAGCTGATTTTGGGCCCTGCTCACTCCTACAATATATAATCCGGCCCCTACACTAACGCTATTAAAAAAGCACCATTCATTCTACTTTGTCTCCGATGGAAAAAAATATTAATTATCCTTTTTGAAGTATATATTTATTAATTTGAGACTATGGTTTTGAATTAACTTGTTCTGAAGTGGATGACTCTCTTCAGGCATAGTACGTTGTTGGTATACGAGTAATTACAACTTTCCGAATCTCAATCGAGTTGAGAGCATCTTATTTGAATTGATTGAGAAGGCCTAAAGGAATTAACGCGTCTATTCTGTATAGCCTTTTTAGTCATTGATTAAATTCAAAGAAACAATCTTTTCTTAAGTAACTTTAAGACGATGACTAAAAGAATACAGAATAGACCTGACTGTAACTCTATCTTCGCTAGAAAAATTAAAGCTTCACTCCTTAAGACAGTATAGGCAAAAGCTGTTCAATTAATAGTTATCAAAATATTGCCTTGATTTTCTAATATCCAGTAGCATTATGTTTTATTTATTTATTTTTTAGTTATAGATTAAATTAAAGTATCTAAGTCTAGCAATGGGATGAGGTTTTTAAATACACATAACGAATATTAATTACATCAAGCAGAAGCCAAACTCTTTGATTTTTATATTTCTTATCTGCTATTCTTGACAAAAAAACGTTAAAATTTAAATTTTAGAATAAATATTATTAATTTATTGTAAGAAAATGAAATTTTAATTATTTTTTCTCTCCCATTCTTCTTTAATTGATTGCCCAAGGTTCTCTTGATAGTTGAAGGACTTTCAGGGAAACAGATTCCAAGTAAAAGGATTTAAAAGCAAGACTTTAGGAAAAAAATATTGCTTAAAAAAAACATCAAGGAAATCTTTTGAAATCTTTTGCTTTAACTTATCATGCGAACAACAACAACAAATCCGGGATGATTCCGTACTTAAACATCTATAATATATAATAAAGGGGGCTAGCAGATTTTTATTTAACCCTATTTTAAGATATTTTATCTGTTTGAACATCAATTATTGAATATTTCTTCCCATCAAAAAAACTATGTTTCATTAAAAAACGTATAATTTTATATTTATCATTATATAATATTAATAAAAAAAATTTGTAAAAAACATGAGAAATATTTAATTTATTATTTTATGTAAATATTAGATTAAAAAAAATAATCTTAGAGCATTATTTTGATTAAATAGATATCTTAGAAGATAAAATTTCTCCTAAAGTTAAGAAAAATATATTTCACAAAATACTAAAATCGTTCAAATCGAAAATAAACAATTAAGTTTCGTTGTTTTGGACCGAAATTCTGAATATTTACTTCCTCAACACCTTCATTATTTCTTCATGTCTTAAAATAATTTAAAAATTAATTTTCTATTATTAAAATAAGTATTTTATAAATATGTAAAAGGTATCCAATAATTTTAAACAGTGAGTCTTTAAAAATTTCTCTTCTATTACGAAATATCTACCTTTGAGGTACTAATTATCAAGATGTTTCCTTTCACGTTATATATTCAGGATAATTTTGTAAGTATGTAACTTTTTGATTATAGATTTCATTTCCTCAATACGAGTTTTTGTTAATAATCAGAGATTTTTGTGAAGTTAAAAACTCGAGTTCATTAAAAAGGGTTAACCTAGATATACAGTGTGAGTTGGAAGATCTATAGAAAGTTTGCCAGGGGTGGCAGAAGAGGTCATTAATTATTATTTAACCAAATATAACATTTTGCAAAGTGTCAGAGATTTCTAGATAAAGCTACTCTAAATTATATTCGTTATTGGTGAATATTTTGTTATTTGTTTGTCGTATAAAATTAATTATAATCATACAACCAAACAGATATTGGAATATTTGCCAAAAACAAATTTCATTTTAATTGGTTATATCTCAAATAATGTGACACTTGGATAATGGTGTCTTTATTTAAATATGTTTCAAATTAATAACCTCTCCTGCCACCGCTTGCATAATTTCTATCGGTCTACTAAACACCCTGATAATATATGAGCTAGAAAGCTGAGAGTTTAATACTCAATATGTGTCAAATTTTAGTTCAAAATCTGCTCTTAATGAAAATGATGCAGGTTGTTGTACCAAAAAGGTGCAACCTTTGTAATTCGGCCTGGACCCTTGCATCATGAAGAAGAAGAATAAAAATAAATTTCGATTGGGTCGGAGTCGAAGGTACCTATGGATGAGGATCTTAAGACAAAATTATATATCACCGGAAAGGCAGATGCGTGAAGAGAGTTCGAGTCGCTAGAAGTGAATGGGTAAACGATTTGGTAAATGCATTTGTTCAATTAGGTAGTATCTAATTTAAGATCAAAGAGTGTTGACTGTTTGAAAATCGTATTTTTCTCACAAATGAGGCTTTAGGGGGATTAATGAATATTGTCTCGTCAGAATAAACACCCTGGTAGTATCTATAAAATAGGAAAAGAGCGGAAACGGTTTTACGATGGACGCAGGAATTAAGGGCGTTAGTTAAGGCTGGATCTCCTATAAGTCTGTGAATTGCATTCAGGATGGCAATGAAATGCTTGGAGAATTCAACATCAAGAGACACCCAAATTACTGTTCGGAATGCTAACATTTTGGCAATAGAACAAACTTTTACTACATTCAGTTCTTGAGTAAGTAATCGTAGATATCTGAATCTTACCAGAAACACATAAATAAACAGACAGACAAACACAAATTGAATCTTTTTTCTCCAAGTTTCTAAACAGAAATAAGAAAAAAAAACACTTCAAAATTTTCGAGTGATTTAAATATTTCCCAGTGAGCAAAACTTGCCGAATGTATCGAATAGAATATTAAATACATAAACTCTTAATTAAAATTGTTTTTTGCTGTGAATAAAAGTCTGAAATAAATAATTTTATTTATTTGATACCATGTAATTAGTTACGAAGTTTCAGTGTCAATGAGCTACTTCCATTATTCCCAAGAAATAAATTCATTTGTGACTGAAATTCTTCTAGATATTCGTGTGAAATATAATATTAATATTGAAGGGAAAAAAATTCGAATCTTTTTAGTCTAAAATCTTTACGAAATATTTATATTAAGCAGAAGACACAAACAATCTTTAATTTATTCCTTATTTTATAAACATTTAACTCTTATTTCGATAACCTTCAATGGTTTAAACCTGAAAGACATGTTTTTACGCAAGCTTTCGGGCATATTTTTTGCTTTATTTCAATATTCAAAAATTTAATGAACTTAATCTCATGTTGCGAGGCTAGTTTTTTTTTATCAATTATCTTCAGAAAACCCATCCATATATATATATAGACTTTTTCCGTCGTTTAAAAAAGAATAAGTGATGGATAATTTTGTAACTTTGCAAATCTAAGCCCACCTTTTTGGTACAACCTCTTCTTGTATCAATATCATAAAAAAAAATCTGAATGAATAAAAAGAATTGTTAAAACACTTGTCATAGAGCTACAAATTACATTTGTTAATGATACATATCTTGTATCCTGATATTACAACCTGCTTTTTGGCCAGCTAGAAAGCTGAAATTTCACATTCTTATAGATAACAAGCTGGCCCGGCTTTATCTTGGCCCTACAAACAGCTTTTGCGGTTTCCATGGAAACTTTAAGGGCCAGTTGTATGTCGGTTGGCAAAGTCTTTGTAAAAGTTGACAACGGGTAAAACCTTAGAATTCACCTTGTGCCCGACCGGATGACCAATCAGACGACACGATCTTTCATCTGATTGGCCATCCCGCCGGGCACAAGGTGAATTCTAAGGTTTACCCTTTGTCAACTTTTACAAAGACTTTATCAACCGACATACAACTGGCCCTAAGACTGTTTCTAAAATTCTCCTTGCCTTTGCAAGAAAATTTCTGAACCAATAGTCACATAGAGTTCTATTTGCGAAAAATCGGGACTAGTCTGAACAAAAGGTCTTGATCTAGAACTTGAATTCTTTGCTCCCTTCCTCTATTTTGGGTGTTTTATTTTTGCACCAATATTTATCAGTGGATTTAAAGACTGAACTCCAAAATTTGGTCCATCGGACAAATGGTCTATAATTTTTTCTCTCCTCCCTCCCTAATTTTTACAGCAATGATTCCCAAATGTTCTAAAGACCAACAGTGGAAAATTTATTTCATATCAGACAAAGGATCATCCTCTTTTGACGTCATTGGACCATGAAAATGGACAAAGTTTTGCTAGCATATTATCCAAATACTACCAATACTAATTAAAAAACTATACACCAATTTTTTTGTCACTTTCAAAAAATAAATAAATACAAATAAAAAATAACATAATACACATTATAATTGCCTAAGGGATTCCCAACAGTTTGTTTCTCTCCTACCCCCTGATTTTTCATATACGTAATCCCCTCTTCGCTACCCCCACTCATACCTAAATTAGTATTAAAAAATCGATTAGTTAAATAATCAAATGAAGCAGATAATAAAAATTATCAACATCGGATTTTAATAAAACAATACGCTGTTTTCATTATTAATTTTATTAAAAAAATGTTTTAGTGGATAAAATTTGTTGTTTAATATACCACTAAATATTGGAATACTATATAGCTTCTCGTAAATGAACATGTGTAAAAATCTATTTTTTGGCATTTTAAAATTTATCGTTACCCCGAGTAGTTCGCAGCGCCGCATACCCCTATTTGTACACTTACCACTGGCCTAGTGTATAAAGTATACTTTACTTACAAAGTTATTTTATTATGAGATAGAAAGAGATAAAAAACAAATTGCTGGACATACCGTGTTTCTTCTTCTTTAATTTCTTCTCCTTCTTCTTGTTTTCTTTGAGGGTGTTTGAATTGTGTTGTTGCGGGGGTGGCGGAGGTGGCGGCGGTGGTGTCTGCGTTGTCTGCTGTTGACGGGGTCTCTGCGAACGCAAAGACCGGATACTATAGTTGGCGTAGAGATCCTCTTCCGGGTTCATCATCAAGCCATTATTCGGCCCAGACCACACCTATCAATACCATACAATCAAAGTTAATGGAATCAAATGTTATTGTCAGCCTAAGCAGTCAATTGCTTATTTAATATTCCATGACAAGTCTAGTTAATTATTCGAAATGAGGCGTGACCATTTCACAATTTTACATTTTGTTATTGTTAGAATAGTATACGAATTCCTTTCATCAGCAAACTAATAATTAAATTGAAAATGTCGTTTTAATTAGTAAGCAAGCGTTGAAATTCAATCATCATATTTAAGGAGGTTATAGATTGTTTATCATTTTTATAAGAAAATTCTCAAATTTTTACCATCTAATCATTGATGTATTAAATATTTATTCCAGAAATTTGAAGTTGATCGTCTGTCCCATTACCAAGAAATAAATTATTGAAAATTGTCCTTTTAACATGGAAGTAAATGGACCGAGCTTTTAAAAGGGCTATAACTTCTATACAAATTATACCATTTTCAACAAATTTATACAGATCAATAATTCAACTTTTTTGAATCGAATGATACATTTTTCAATAAATTTGAAAGTCTAGTTAATTAGTTATTCATAAATGTAAAAAATAAAAAGTTATTTGCAGCCAACAGAATATAACAAAAGCACTAGTGTTGAATTTAAACTCTATTTCTTGAAATCGTTTTTGTGTTGAATAAATGTTTTATTTTTTATTAAAAAATTTAGTGGGCAGACGTTGTTACTCTGCAGAAATACAAAAGATTTTTTCGAAGATCAACCAGATAGATAAATAAGCTGTCCCGAACTCCCTTAAGACGTTTTTCAGAGGACACTATTGCTATAGTTTTTGTGAAATCTAATGCAAGAAGGGCCCTCCAAAAATACCATATGTAACAACTCTAGGTCTTGACAGACCCGTGAGAGCGACGATGAAGTTTTTCAGAGAAAGGGTGAAGATGAAAGTGTCTGTGCAATGTGGACCCTTGAAAGTCTTAAAGGATTGAAGAGTGTAATAGCCGGTAAGAGAGAGGCAGGAAGAGTGTACCCTATTCATAGACATTTATTTAGTTGATAGAGATTTTCTTTAGGCTTAGATTAACATATTGATCATCAATTGCTTGTTACTTTATTTTCTATTCGAGATGAAAAAAAATTTTATAATGTTTTTTTGGCATTGTCAAAGGAGACAGAAAGTAATTATGTTTTGAACTACTTTCATTGACTTTTTGTTACCCTGAAGAAGGAGAGAATAAATCTCCGAAACGTCGGTTTAACAAATAAATGTAAAATAATAAAACCTCTATAGTCTTATTTTTTTACAACCACCGTGGACTGCTTTCATCAACATCCAATTGCACATTTATTTAGTTTTTATTTCCATTACACAATAAGCTGACGTGTTCTGATGTGGCCATCCACTTGACTTTACCATACAACCTGGCCCCTCACTTTATATTTAATAAAATTATTTATAATCATGTAGGGGGGGGGGTTAGTTTTTCCATTTTTAGATTCCTGGGGGCCCACTGATTATGTATACAAAATTTGGTTGAGTTTGGTACAAGAACCTATATTTTGATATTTCATCCTACACCCCCCCCCCCCCTATTTTAGGCGGTTAGTTTGTGCAATTTTAGACTTCTGGGGTCCCACTGATTATGTATCCAAAATTTGGTTGAGTTTGCTCAAATGGCCTAGATTTTTAATTTTTAACACCCCCCTCCACCCCTTTAATTTAGGGTCGATATGCACCAAAATCTAATCAGCTCTTAATATCAATGGAACAAAACTACGTGTGAAATTTGGTTTCGATATTCACTCTAGTTTTTGAGCTAGTTCGTCCACAAAAATTTGGTAAGGCACAGACTAACTAACTAACAAACATTTTGATAAAACAATTGTTATCTCAAAAAATATAATTTTTTCGATGTTCACTTATTAGAGCTTTTTTGTAGACCGAAATGCCATAGTTTCGCTCAATTTTTTTAATCAAAATAGTTTCAGCCGTTTTTGAGATATTTTGAAAAAAAAGATGGTAAAAAACTCTTTTTTCATGCACGATTACAATACTTGACCATACCCTTTATGGTAAAGTAATAAATATTTTCGGAAAATATTCGTAATTAATATGTTTGGTAATCTCTACGTTTCAAGATCTCTCGAGCCCAAAATGTTATTTTAAGAAGATGATGGTATTTTATCTCTCTCTCTCTCTCTCTCTCTGTGTGTGTATGAGTGTCTGTGTTTTATCAAATTTTCCAGCTAGGCAAACTAATAATTATCAAATTTTGAATTTATAGATTATGACCAAAATATTATTATGAACATGGAATGAGGGCATTTTTTTTAAGGATTATGATAAAAAATTTAGGTGAAATCAAAGCTTCAAAGTTTAGCCTGATTTTTTTTTCATATAAAATAAAATAGATTTATAAATATTAGTGAATAATCATTACGTTAAAATTCAACAAGCACAGTCCCATGTCAAAATCGAGAGCTCCAATCGGCTGCGACGGAGTTAGGAAGTTATGCTACTATAATAAAGTCATTAGAATTTTTAGTTTTGCAACCAAAGCCTTTTTAAAACATTTTTCAATAAGGTTTACAGAGTTTATTGCCAAAACGACATTGGAGAGCTCCGTTTGGCTGGAACGAAGTTATGAAGTATATTAGTATAATGCCATTGGAGTTATATTTTGCAACCTAAGCCTAGATTTGAACAAGTTTTTCAACAAGATTTACTGAGTATTGCTTTAAAATGACCTTGCTACCCGAGATGTAGGAAAATTTATCGAAAATTGAGATTCATACACCATCTTACAAAATGTGAAGTTATTGAGTTTTGCATTTAAGGTATTGTTTCGCTACAATACTTGCAAAAAGTTAATGCTAGAGCATATAGAACAGTCCTCGTTTGACAAATCTGGCAACACTGTCCGAGCTTGTATATATTTTATCATAGAATGTCAGATAAAGTACATTATAAAAGAAGATTTATAAAACAAAAACTTCTTAATAAGACCTTGCGACGCAAAAAAACGTCAAAAAAAGTACTAAAGTTAACCCACTTTTTAGGTTAAATAATTGCATTATTGCCAGCTTGTTTGTAGTGTAAATTTTTCATTATTTATTCATTATTATCTCAGAAACTGTGTTGTAACTATGAATTAAATTTTCTAAAAAATGTATTAGTTATTGTTTAATGTTGTTTTAGTTATATAACAATGGTAAGAAGAGTTTCTTAATTATAATTAAATATGTATGTAAACTTTCCGAAATCCCTGTATAGTGCAATGTATAAGAGTCTGAAAAACTCTATCTTTGGAATTTAATATCTCCGGAACTATATTGTTCATAAATTTCGTTTGCCACCAATCGATGCAGAAGTATTTAAATAATAATCTATCTAAATTTCAAAAAAATCCTAAGAAAACCCATATGGTGAAACAACTACCTTAATCCCCTCATTTGAAATCTAATATAAAACATCATTTAAAATTTTACATAATATATATATTAATATTTTTATATTATTTTCGTGATTTTTTTTAAAATTGTAATTTTGTTTTTTCATAACAAAATTTTTGAATTTAAGAACCTCTGTAGTCTGTATTATAACATTATAAATTTAGAAAGGATTTGTCGTAATAATATCTAAAGATGAGTTTTCGAATAACAGCAGATATACTAGTATTTTGTTTTGGACTAACCGGTTTAAAAATAAAATAATTATCAAATTTATGTTATCTAGATCTGGCAACTATGTGTAAAACACTATTTCATTGAAATATCTACCTCTGCTAGATATAGAGATGCTCATCCTTTTTCAGCGGTTCTTAACCAACTATTTTATATAATTATTTAATACTAAAAGATTATTTCTACACTAAGGTAAAACTCGAAAGCAATAATAAGATCGACCAAGAGATTACAAAAGAAAATTACGAGAGGGGCACCTATTAGATCCGAGAAGGATGACAATTTTTATCACGGGGGGGGTCAGAACAGGGCAGGGCTTATGGGATGAGTATGGCAACACAAAACCGCTTCTTATGCGGCAAACTAACCGTAATTGTAATATATTTCATACATTTAATCAAGAATTATGTTTCTTTTTAACCGACTTCAAAAGGAGAAGTTCTCATTCGACTGAATTTTTTGTGCCTATTCACATTATATATCCGTTGCCAACCGATTTTGAAATTTTTTTTACATTGGTCCGGTCTAGCTCCGATTGATCCTATTTTTTTTTCGATGTACTTTTTCATAGGTATTAGACCTTTATATAGGCTGTTCAGACCTAACCACTTTGTTATGAACTGACTTCGATGGCTCACTCTTTTATCCGAAAGTGTGTCTTAAGGATGGTGTCATATTAATTTGGTCAAGTTCTGATGATATGATCACTATTAATAACATCACTAAAAGAGAAAACTAAAATACTTTTAAGAAAAAATAAAAGCCGACTTCAAAAAATTAAATGCAACAAATAAAATACACTAAAAGGTATAAAATAATTATTATCTTATTTAGTTGCAACTAAACGACGAAATATCGGATCTTACTAAATGCGTTTGGCGGGATGCTCTGCATATAAGTATAGTTTGTGTTGGTACCGACTTCAAAAAGTAATTTCATGTTAATATTTCGTCGTTTAGTTGTAACTAAATAAAGATAATAAGTATTTTATACCTTTTGAGTGTATTTTATTTGTTGCATTTAATTTTTGAAGTCGGTTTATTTTTTCTTAAAAATTATTTTTAATTTCTTGAAGTACCTTTTTAGTCCAGTTAAATTGTTCTCTAAAGGGCCCCTCGCAGGAAAGTTTTGGGGTAGTTTTGATTTCTTGATCCTATATGTTTTTTGGTGTGCTGAATCCGAATCTGAGGTTTGCTAACAAAATTTCGTGACGGAACATTGTCAAAAATGCAAAAAAAAGTAAAAGAATATCATATTTTGGCTGTTTTTTTGCTTATAACTCGAAAACTATCAACTTTTCTTAAATAACCTTCCTTTTCAAAATGAAAGTTCATAAAATTTTCTACAAATTTCATTATTTAGGTTTTTCTCCGACCAACCGTTCAGGCTCAAGCGCTAGTTGAAAATTGGCGTATTTTTTCTGTTTCCGCAAATCCCAAAAACTCACGCTTTTTCGATTTTTCCCCATTTTGGCCATGAAGGAGCACGATTTCAACAAAGACCACTCAATACATTTCTAGATTAAATTTGCTAGGAAGGTTATTTACGAAAAGTTGATAGTTTTTGAGTTATAATCAAAAACCGCCAAAAAATGAGATTATTTACCTTTTTTTTGAATTTTTGACAATGTTCCGTCTTGAAATTTTGTTAGCAAACCTCAGATTCGGATTCAGCACACCCAAAACATAAAGGGTCGAAGAAATTACAACTACCCTAAAACTTTCCGGATAAAAACACAATTTAACTGAACTATTTGTTTTAATAAAAAAAATTCCCACAAAATATTTTGCTTTATGAATTGACCTCCCCACCCCATGAAACTTTTCTGGGTACGCCACTGAATGACACTCTCTCGTGACTTTCATAGAAAATTTAAATCTATTTCTATCGGCAACTTGAATTCTCTCATAATTAAAAGATCACAGTTACTAGCAAAGTTCAATTATCTTATTAATTTATTGGCTCGAGTCTCGATCTCTAATGCGTAGTATACAGTCCTAATACCCTTGACATTGACTTTAAAAGTCCCCCTATCCAAATTCAAGTTTTACAGTTAATCCTATAATAAAAAAGAGCTTATTATCTCTGCATACATTCATATATAATTAAACTAATCAATCATATATAGAGATAAAAAAATTGGAGTGCATTGCCCTTGGCTAGAATTTGCCGCTATATAGGTGCAAGGTTTAAATTTAAATACACATCTATAGCGATGCTTAAAATGGGAATAAATAACATAAAAATCGGAAAATGAATAAAATTAGAATATTTCTTTAAGAAAATTACTTTGATACTAAACAGAAATATTTTAGTATGTTTTTATAAACGAAATATTTTTCAATAATTTTTTTTTTATGATTTTACCGCCATGTTTATCTTGAAAACAAAAATATAAAAAACTGGTTTCTTAACATATTATTATTTGATAAATCTGTTAATATTGGAGATCATCTAAAATGAAAATCACACGAAGAGTGGATGACAATAGTTCTCTTATTCTTCTATTGTAGAGAAATGGACTTAATTATTTAATTTTTTATTTTTTAATTTATTTTCTATTTAATTCGCACTTAACTGAGTGACATTGAGGACAAATGAACTGGTCAGTGGTCCCAGTGATTACGCTCTTTCGTTTATATATTATATATAATATAATAATTAATCAAACTTCAAATCCCACTCACGTCGTTACGTCGACGATAGGACACTGATTTTCGAGAAAAAATAAAAATCTCAGGGAACCTATCGGAAGCATAATCACGGAATAGATATTAAGATTATAAGGGACTTTAAAACGTATTTTTGTTCGTATTAAAAGACATTATATACACTGTGGTGCAAAAAAGTGGAATACTTATAAAAATCCATCAATCCTAGAGGTGGTCCATCTAAACCGAGTACCTCGGTATAGATGGACCACTGAGTAAATAAAAGAAAAAATCATACTTCAAGTGTGATCAGTGTAACAACTGAAGAGGTGCATACAATTGTTCAAGGTCGTTTATAGATATTAAAAGACATAGCAAGGTTTTGGAGAAAATGACTTTAAAAAAACATGATCCAACTATCCCGGACTTAAGCTATTTGTTGATTAATAAAATAATACTATTATAAAAATACTCGACAGGGGCAGGGGTTTGATAAAGTCACGTTTAATCACGCCAGAATTTTTCGTTTCTTATCGTCACTATACTAAGTACCCTTACGATGAAATGAAAAATTAAAATACCCTTCTCACTGGCTATAAATGACGAAAGAAAAAAAATTATAGCATACGTGCTAAATAAATAAGAAAATCTAGATATCCATTCTTTTTAGCTATACAATATTTCAATTAATTACATTAGTTTTTTTGGGTATTGGAAAAAAGTCTTTTACTTCGCTGCTAATTTTTTCCACATTGCAGCATTGCAATGCTAATTATGACTTGTTTGTTTTAAAATTCATACTTTTATAATTGAAGAGCTTAGTGGTTGAACAAGTTAAGTTAAAAATAAATAAGACATGGGAAAATTGACTTATAGTTTGTGTTATATTTATATTGCTATAACCATTTACATAACATCCTCATCTTCTCAAAACTGCCTCTGATGAGAGTTGATCAAAACCAAAGAACAACATTCGAACAAAGGAGTGCCTAACTATTTTTAAAAGAATGTAACTTGACATGTTTATCCGCTAAGCTCTTAAATTATATTTTTAAAGTGTCCCATCACATATTCGCAGTTTAAAATACAAATAAAAATTATTATATATTCGACCTTTAACTTCCAAGCACTCGATAATTCATGACCCCCTCCTTGGAGTACAGATCGCAGGTTGAATTGTGTGTAAATATTATATCTATTATATATGTCTGTAAGGTGATATGTTGACGGTAATAAGTTCGACAGACCAAAGGGACAGCGATATGAACAGATGTGAAAAGGTATGTGAAGCCGCAGGGAATAAATCCCTTATCGTGCTTGAAATAGAACGACAGCCTTTGTTTGGCATTTTGTTTGCCCCACCTTACCTGAATCGAATGGAAAATGACACCTGAGGCCATAAAAGAAGGAATCCGCATCAATTCAAAAGAATGCTTTTCTCTAAGTGGGCCCACTAAATTGCTATTCGAAAAATCTTTTACTGTTCTTTTTATTAGAAGGACCGTGGAACGATTTTTTATAAGTTGGGTATAAAAATATTACCAAATTGTTGAAAAAAGTGAAAGCTTTTAAAATGCGATAATTATCTACAAATTTTAATCATGTAGAAATTTTTGTCACCTAACGATTTGATATAGAAAGCTCAAATTTGAAACAAATGCATAGCTTATTAATACAAGTTTTTCTACAAATTTTAACTCATTGGTTAAATTGCTTCGAGAGCTCACTATGAAATGTTTCGATTTTTTCTTATTTTCTACATTTTGAATCACACGTTTTTGAGAAATACACAAAATTTCATAATTAGTTATCATTTAAAAAGGCGCTTGCTTTTTTGTTTTGTGCTATTCTACAATCTTGTATTTATATATTATTTTCTTTCAGATTATGACTGCTATTATAAATTATATGATTTACAAAGTATCGAGAATCCTCAATTTATAAAATATTTTCATTTTAATAATAAAAATGTACTTTGTTTAATAATTAAACTTGTAATATAAGAAGAGTAAGTGAAAATTATGTGTAGTGCACATCAGCTTTATCTGCCAGCATAATATCCTCTCTGTTTCGTTTACTAAAAGAACAATACTTAATTGAAATTGCACCTTTTTTCTAGAGATTAAATCAATTCTCTCTCTAAAGCACTCGAGCCCCTATAGTCGGCATCTGAAACCACCCTCCCCACCAACATTTTTCTCAAGGCCGACGTCCTTTTGCTTCGTTCTTATATATTAAACACCAAAGTAAATATCATTTAAATTTACTGGTAACGCTGCGTTAGGCTTGTCTGAGTCTGAAGGTTACCTCATTGTAGATGTTTTGCGGTCCGCTCGATTGACCAGCAGAACACATAAACTCATGAACAAGTACCTGGTACGTTAAAAGCGCTAAAAGCAGCAGCCAAATAAATGTATGTTTTGATTGCCCGAATCAGCGGCAATCAACAACGCCTATACATTCAACCAAGCGGCAACCACTTCTTCTGAACAAAATACAGAAAGGGCATTTTTTGCGCTTCATCTTGCGAAGCACTCGGCATATACACGGCATATTAAATTTTGTAGACGCGGAACGGCAACCGGTGCTTTTAATGTCTTGTACTTCCTCGAGCCTTCTTAATACATCCACCTAACTCCTCTTTTATAAAAACCTTCTATCTATTAATTGCTGAATAATTTTATAACAAATTCGTTGTTTTATAAAAAGCTGTACTTTTTTGGAAATTGCGCTGGCTATACCCTCGGCTGCTCTTTTGGGATATCACTGCTTCGCTTTCAAGCAATTATTGATAATGGGAACTTAGCAGCCTATCGAGCAATTTATTTTTATCCGTCCAATAGCAGCTACGAGACCGCTTTTCGCAGCACAAACCAAAAGGAGCGATACTTTTCAATCATTGGTCCTCATAAGCCGAATTTAGTTTTATTAGATTATTATTCATATAATCCTTTAATTAAGGACTAATTTTTCATTGGTCCTTCATAAGCCAGATCCTTATTTAAAGCGATCTAGAGATTGATTATCTGGTTTTAATTGTTGTTGTTCATATTGATATTCTTGGAAATGGCTCAGGGGCAAAAGGACAGTATTCTCGCATCTCTCAGAGATGCATTCAAAAGCGGAATGAACAATTGGATTCAAGTAAATTGAACGCAAAACATTTAACGAGGCCAAGAATTTATTTACAAGAGAATTAACTGGAAATCAGCTCAATTAGATGAAATTAATTATCAGATTGAGCTTGTAGAAAATGATGATGAAGCTTGGACACACTGTTCAGGCCAAGCATCGAACTGTATCGAACGAATCAGACTCTCATACATTGCCCGAGTACTGTGGAAAGGCTTTTCGGTTTTTCAGCCAATAACTAATAACGCACAAACACGCACACATACACCAACCACACACAGGTAACCAAAAAACCTTCAATTATAATCAATGGCGAGCCGGTAATTCAAACATAATTATCCACCTCTAATGAAACTCATATTGCTTTTCTTCGTTGATTTCAAATTTCACCACCTATTCTTCCCCAAAGTAACTAACAAATGTAATCAACACGTGCAGCTCTTGTAAAGGCTGAATTTATCTTGGCTTCATTCACAACACTGCTTTTGAGCTGAGCATTCTTTCAACGCAATCCAGAAACGAATGTTCAAGCTAAAAATCCATTACCATATTTCCTTCAATCAAACAGCAAGAAAAGCCTTTAGCTCCTTGAACTCTTCATACAGGAACATTCTTTCAAAGCAGCCGCAAGAAGGCTTCATTTGAATAAAAGCAACTGCTCTGATTTTTATCGTGCACATAATGACTGGTGAATTAGCTTACTCTCTTCACACAAGGATAAAAAAGTAATTTTTCCCAATTCATTTCAAAATAATGTTATTTGGTTTAAAAGAACTTGGTATAAGAGAAACTAAATTTTCTAATGCCTCCAAGCTTTAGCTATTATAAGGAAAAACATTTTCCACCACGCTTTTATTTAGCACCAAGGCGAATTTAATTTAGCGAAGCAAATTTAAATAAATTCATTCGCATTTTCTGTATGAATTACTTCTTTAGGCTAGCAAACGCCTAAAAAACCTCCGGATTAAAATTAATTCTAAGCTAAACTAAGCTAATATCAAAACCTCAATAATACTTCACTAAAAGCTTCGTTTTAACTTAGATACTAAATATAAAAGATTTGTTTTTCTGAATGATGCCAGAATTTACGACTCTTCAATCGATCAACAAACAATATCTTCATGGTTTATAATTTTTCAATATTAATTTGGAATTCGACTCATAATGTTTTTAATTAACATGTTACTTTCTTTATAATAGCAAAAACAGGCTGCATTCAATTTCAAAATCTTTCAGCTTGATCATTTAATCCAAGCTCATATTACATTGGTAACAAACAGCTCAATCAATATGAAATTTGGAATTCGTAGAATAAATATTTAAATTAATTACTTTCATTATCAAAAAAATATTTTTCTCAATTCAAAATATTTGGCAACATAGCTTAGACACAAATTCTCTCTATTGTCCAAAATAATCTATAGAAATTATACAAATGCATTTTTCCTCCAAACTATACAAAAATTTTAAGGTTTAAACATTCCATTTAATTTCTTCCAAACAAACAAAACAAAAATGGATACAATTCTGCAGGCCTTCAACACAGCATTAGCAACTACTGCTACCTGAAGCTCAACCTAAAAAAAGCGACTATTTTTCATTTTTATTTAGAAAAATATTTAACAAACTTGTTATTTTTCAATAAAATTTTTAATTTTTAATTTCAATATTAATTGCATACGCAAGAAAAAAAATTCTAATTGGATTTATGCAGTTCCACATATAATTTTTCTCTCTACAAAAACAAATTTGATTTGGTTTATAAGATTTTTAATGGTTTTTTTTCAAGAAACTTTCAAATTTTGAAAAAAGGTTCATTCTATTCATATTTTTTTAACAATAAGAAATTTTCAGGGAAAACTTTTATAATCTCTGGTTATTATACTCTAAGATAATAATCCCTTAAAATAGCATGCTTTAAAAATTTTCTGAACTTTATGACAATTCTTCTCTGATCTGTTAATATTTTGCCACTATATTCAAAACGATATAATTAAGAAACAATAATAAGTTGAACACTAACATTTGAATGTAACTATTCTACCTTATACTTAAACTTAATAAGATTTGTTTTACAAACACTTTCATATACTATCATCTTTTTGCCATAATCTATTGAAATGTTCCATTTCAGGTGAGTAATATGTTCATTGCCACCATTTTTCACAAAGTTAAATCAGTGCACCTACTAAAAGCACTCAGGCCCCTATAGTCAACATCTGAAACTTCTTTTACCTCCCCACCAACATTTTTCTCTCGAGGCCCGAGCGACCATGCCAGCTGTTTGTATACTATTAAACACCAAAAGAGCAATATCATTTAAATTTACACCGTGTGCTGCTAAAACTGACTTGTCTGAGTCTGAAGTGCCTCATTGTAGATGTTTGCGGTCCACTTCGATTGACCAACACAAGAACGCAAACTCTCGCCGGGTAAAAACCACCCAAGGTTTACGTTAAAAAGCGTAAGCCGCTTAGCTTGAATAAATATGTTTTGATTGCTTACGATCCGCTTGGCGTCAACAGCATACTTCTCGCCATTGCCCAACCAAGCAACCCTTCTCTTTCTGAACAAATACAGAAAGGAGCGTACGCGCTTCATCTTGCGGAAAACACCTACAGCCTATACACGGCATATTAAATTTTGCGTAAGGAACGCGGGAACGGCAACCAGTCTTCCATGTCTGTACCTTCCTCGAAATATTCTTAATACATCCACCTAACTCCTCTTTTATAAAAACCTTCCCTCTATTGTTGCTGAACTAAATTTTTATCAAGTTAAATTGGTGTTTATCTTTTATTTCATACGCCTTTTAAAAATTACCTTGTCTCCCCTCCATTTCTCTTTTTACGGATATCATATGTTTTATAATATTAATTAACTAGATAATCAGACAACGGCCCCTATCGAAACATTCCTTTTATAAAGTAAATAACAGCTACCTTGAGGTCTTACAAACCTCAACCAAAAGAACGTGCTGTAAATCAGCCTCTATAAGCAACTCTAATAAATTCAGTACGGTAATGGAAAGCCAAATATGAAATTAATAAATTTAATTTGATTGGCTAATAAAATTCTCCCGCGATACAATCTCAGAAGAACTCACAAGTAAGAGGCACACCAAACAAAAGAAAATCTTTCTCAACTAGATAAGAGGAAAGCCAGGAAAACAGGCCAGAGGCCAAGATCAAGAATAATTGAATAATATTAAACACTAGCTGATAAATTTGCTGGATTTATGATTTGAAAGATCTGTTCGAACCAACCATGACCATGCAAATTTTAGCTATCTAGTATTTCAGGCTTTAATCCTGAACCTGGGTGAGCACAAATTCCTTAGGGGCAATAACTTCCCAACCCCAATTTCTTTATTATTTCATTCTTTAAGCTGTCAAGGAGCTCTACCTTTTAATTTGATTTAATCAATGGATATTTGAGTTTATAGGGAAAATAGAATGAATGTTTGGTGTTAGCAATTTCTCCATATCACAAAAGATTTGACTTATAAGTAGAGACCGGATTTTTATGCAGTAAGAAGCTTCGCCAAATATGCGATTAAAAAGGCCGAACATGAGCGAGCATTACGCAGAATACGCTGAATATTAGGTCACATTGGCAAATAAATTTTTTATGCACTAAAAAAATTAAAACTGAAGACAGTGAGACCATATACTTCGGAATGGAGTGCTATACGAAAAAGATATAAATGATAAAGGAGGCTATAGACACCAAGATGTCAATTATGTACTTTTATTGAGTAAAAATTTCCCAAAATTCTCATAATATACTATATAAATATATTAAAAAATCTTTAAACTCAAAGAAATACGTAATAGGTGCTCTTGAATAAAACCAACATAATAATAATCTGATCACTACACTAATTTACACACACTTTCACACAATCACTCAATGGCCAAAATGGGCTATAGTTACCGAAGTCTATTAAAAAATACGAAAAAATATTGCATCGTGCATAATTTTTTTAAAATTAAAACTATTAAAAATAAAAAAAGCGATATCACGGTATTAAGGCCTATGAAAAATCTTATTTAGTAATAATAAGCAAAAACACAAAATATACTTTATCTATTTATTGTGTAAAAATAATGAAATTATATAAATATACGAGAGTGGGAGAGAGAAGTGAAAAGTTTCTGGTAAAGTCACGACATGTCTTCACAAAAATTATATTTTTCGAGATAATAATTGTTTTGTCAAAATGTCTGTTAGTCAGTCTGGTTGTCTGTTAGTCTGTGCGTTACCAAATTTTTGTAGATGAGCTAGCTCAAAAACTAGAGTTTGAATATCGAAACCAAATTTCGCTAAATTTGGTCCATTGAGATTAGAAGCTGATTAGATTTTGGTGCATATCGAGCCAAAATTAAGGGGTTAAAAATGAAGCGCCATTTGAGCAAACTCAACCAGAATTTTGTACTACATAATCAGTGGGACCCCAGAAGTATAAAAAAATGCAAAAACTAACCCCCACATGATTATAAATAATTTAAGGGGCCAGTGCTGTATGGTAAATTCAAGTGAATGGCCACATCAGAACACGTCAGCTTATTTATTTTACACGTATGTGAGGCAGGTTTTTTCAATTTATGTATAGTGGATTGTTTTGACTTTTGTATATACCTAATAATAGTATACTATATTAGTATTTCCTTTGTGTAATATTTTGAGGTTGAAGATTTCCCTATCATTCTTGAAAATTTCGAAATTTTCACCGGAACCTTGTGTGCCTTTCTAATCATAAAATCGCTTAGTCTCATAGAATAATGATAAGCATCTTTACGTTTACACATATTTAAAATTATTTACCTTTTAATGGAAACATCATTAACTCATGCGTATTTAAAAATCTATAATGTTTAAAAATTATATAGAGATTTACAAAGATGTATTCTTCATATATATATTAAATATTATAATTAGGATTTTGAAAAGAATTATTATTCTAAGTTAAAATATATATTTTTCCTGTTGATTATTCTATTCATGGGATATGAAATAAATATTTAATGTTAAAAAAATTAATGTAAATAATATGTGAAATATTTAAATTAAATTTATTTATATAGATGTGGGTACGAGCTTCATAAATCCTTCCCCTCTATTTCTATGCTACTTAATATAATAGAAGATTTAGCAACATGGCAACCCTCAAATCACAGCTTTTTGACCTGTAAAGTCTCCATGGTTTAATGAGCTATCATATTCAAATTTATTTTCAAGAAAAATTGTTTAAACCAAATGGTATAGATTATGGAGTATATAAATATATTTAAATACTTGAAAACAGTTTAAATAAATATTTGGGGGGTCGGGTGGCCGCGATCGCTAAGTATGTCATTCTAATTTCCAATTTAAAATTAACTTTGATGATGTAAGCTTCGAATGGTCAATCTAAGAAAAAATTAAATAAACGGGCAAGTGTTAGTCGGACTCGTTCGTATACCGAGAGCTCAGTCGGTATCTTTATCTTCCAAAATACGTGAGATATCAACTTCTTTCTTAATTGATGGTTGATAAAGTGGGAATGAGAAAATTTGAAGATCTTTCTAATAATTTTAATTAATTAAAGGAGACAATAAAAGAGTGTGTCTTCTGATGGAATTACTCAATTTTATTCATAAAGACAATACCCCATTCATTTGCAATAAAACAAAAGAGGTTGTCTCTGCTTGATGCAAATAAAACGCTTGTCGCTCTGATACGATTAGTGAATGAAACATCAATTTTCAATATCCATACGGTATTGACTACACTGAAAAACAATATTTATAATTAATAAAGCACTGACAGGTGATGATGAACGAAGTCTTCGATATTATCCATAGATCTCAAACAAATAAATAATATGTATATGTTATATACGCGCATATACTCATCTGATACATATTTGCAGCCGTTTATTTTGCATCATACATGACACAACCTCTTTGTTTCTCTTGTGAATCAACAGCTGGCATTTATCGGGCAAAACTCAAAACTTGCGTACATTCTTCAAATAATAGTTTATAACGATAATAAATAAAATTTACTAATTGCGGCAGTCACTCTTTATTGTCTGCTATGTGATATATAAAATTATGCCACCCTCGGCACAAAAACTTTCAACTTTAATTTACAATTAGGGCAACTTCTGAGCGAATCGACATTTGTCAAAAATGTACTCAAAATTTTCATGATTTTAGGGGCCCCTCTCACACTGTCACTTCCTATGAAAAAGAACGAAATTTAGAAAAAATTAGCCCTATTTCTTCTTAAGAAGATCTTTTACAGAGATACCTTATAATTAGAGGTCGGATTTTTGCGGTAAAAGTGCCAAAATATGCAGTTAAAAATGCTGGAAATATCTAAGCAGACACTAATGACTGAATATGTTGAAACATGGAATTATCATGCAAGTAAAGGCAGTAACTAGATTTTATTTATCCGATTAAAGATTAGGTACCGAGAGACAAAAAGCACTATATATTTGAAATGACAGTGCCGATGAAAGGGAATAAAATGGCTAAAGCTAATCTACAGACATCTTAGTGTTAAACATCCATTTTATACACGGGGAAAAATTGCAACAAGATTCCTGATTGCGTTTACTATCATATTATAAAATCTTTAAAATCAAAGAAAATATTAGGCACTACTTAAGTCAAATCAACATTAATAATACAATGTAATTCTTCAAAAAATGCGACCGAAAAAATACTTGGGAGGTAGTTTTATTTAACAGATACGATTGTTGTATTGTATTGCTTTTATTTTTTATATTAACAGCTTTTCTTAGTGACGTGCAAAATAATTAACTAATAAAATAATGCAAATATTTGACCGGGTATAATCTGATCACTACACTAATTTACACACACTTCCACACACATACACACGAACACTCAATGGCCAATATGGGTTATAGTTCCCGAAGACCATCAAAAATAATAATAATAATTAATTGAATATTTTAACAAAGGGTCTCAAAAGTAATCAGAAAAGTTACTTTTGAAAACATCGGTATTGTAAAAATCCTTTAATTATGCAATTTTATGCTTATTATCTCTTCCAAACATGCAGTTACTTATGCAATATTACTTTAATATGCAGTACTATATGGCATTTCTAAAAATATGCAAGAATACTTGGTATCAGGAAATTTAACCCACAATATCCTGTAGATGCATGGATTCGGATAGAATCCGGTCTCTACTTTCTATATTCTATGACTAATTTCTGGCCTATTACAACGTAGACCCTCTCTGCTAAATAATAATTCCATTAACTTTAATAGGATTTTTGATTTCGGGTAAATGATGAAAGTTTCTATCTTCTTTAGCCTACGAGTCCGAACGTGGCTCAGCATTGGTTTGACGCAATTCGGCAGTCCCGTCTTTGCTTTGAACAGCAAAAGCGGCATCCCTGAGACGTAGTAAAAACTTAGAAATTACTTCTTCTCGGACAGCTTTGAACAGTTACTAGTGCCGGATTTCGAATTGATCGAACTAGCTCGACGTCAATGAGCCGTGAAAATAGAGTACATGCTCAAATATTTTTATAAATTTCTGCCTCACTGTGCTAATTTTGACCAAAAAACATGAAATTTTTATTTGATCACACAAATTCCAGCTGTCAACATTAACCGGATAGCTGTTTAATATGGCCGTAGGCCATCTTTATAGAGACGGGGCGGTTTCGAGATTCCGCGCGGGAGGTTTCTTTCAATCAAAGCACAAGTTTTTTAAGATGCCTTTAGAATTAACTATCTAAATATACCATCTAGGAGCTGGGATTACATCTTCGACAACTTATTACAACAATCTAACTCGATTGCTGTAAGTCCATATCAGGACCATATGTGTATGCTGTATTGGTATATTAAAGGTTTGGGACCCTTGAGAACTATGATAGACAACTATGCATATCAAATTTAATCTTGGCCTATCAATTTGCACACAATTCGCCATTTATTCTGATTATACCTAATGAAAAATAAAAAGTATCACGATGATAAATGACGATTTTTAAGCACTCTTCGCAGTTCGGAATTTTCATTGTATTTTAAGTATACGTACAATTTGACTGAGGTTTTAGAAATATATCATTATACGAACATCATCCATGGATAATAAAGGTAACCTTGTTTGAATACTTTTCTTGGAGAATTTCTATTCTATTAATTGTCCCTCTACTGTGAATATATATTTGATTTTTGTTTAATTTTAATGACAAAAAATAGCAAGAACACTGCATTACGACGTGGTCTGCACTTCTTTCATTCATTTTACTTTTCACTTGCGGTGTCGATTAGGCGCAACAGTACTTGAAACGCTGTCGCCGTCCTAGGCCGGCTCTGATGAATTATCTGGACGCGTAAGAACAGCTTACGATTATTTAAATTGTTTATTTATTGTAGAAATTCGTTATCGTTTGATCCAGGTCACACTAACCATTGAAATAAACACACATATATTAACAAATGGTTGAGTAGAGTATTGGTTATTTTTTATACACACCTTCTGAAAGACCGTGCACAACAATTAAATTAACTCACTAAAACTAAAAACACTAAGCCTGTGGTCAAAAATAAAGCCTTGCAAAATATGCCAATATTTTCGCTTAGGAAAATATAATCTAGTGTTCGACCGACTTATCTATACCGACACATTGCGCAAAGCGTCTTGTCAACTTTTGCAATTCATTTCATTGCAAATTTCGCTCGAATCTCTTGGTGTCGGAGATGCCTAATTATTCAATTCAATAAGACATGGATCCAACTTGAAAAACCGTGGCTAAAAACAGTAAGATATGTGTTCGATCTTTAAATATATATAGAGTATATATCTCGAGTAGCATCCCGCGGCCCATATGGATGCAGTGGATTCCATGCACTCCCTAAATCGTCATACAGCTCATTTAAGAGCATTTTCAGATAAGCACATATAGGCCGACTTTAAAATTTCAGGAGGATCTTTAAATTTTCAAATTATTATCTGTTATTTCAAATATTTCTATAAAAATATTTTTTGTTTTGAAAAATACAATTGGTTCTCAATATGAAATAAAATTATTGCATAGTTTCAAGGGGCAATTAAAATGAATGATTTTTTTCGAAAAAAGCCAAGATTAAAATAAAATTTCAAAAAATGAAGGGTATTTTTTGGACAGCATCCCCTGGCTGAAAAGCCACCAACCGCCACTCGTATATATATTTTTATTCTCTGCAATTGTAAGTGGGGCATTACTATTTATGTTTATTTATAAATGGATTAAAATATACTATTCGACATTTTGAATTGTCAAAATGGAATTGTTATTACATTTTACATAATTCAACACTAAAAATACAATGCATTACTATACTTCAAACATATTTAATTAGATATTAGAAGTTAATTTATTGTTTATAATAATTTGAATTAACCGAAAATTTGATGTCGAGGAGACTTTCTCAGATATTGGCATTTCCTCTGAATCCAAAAGTGTTGTTTTTAAGAGTTTCGTTTGTAAAGTGAAAGGGGGCCCTATTATAGTGTCGCTACATTGTCTGTTTGTGCGTCAGAGCTTGGCAACTTATAAACTAAATAAGATCTAGATACAATTTGGGATTATGTATTCATTTTTTCCGAAATCTAAAATTATATTACAATTTTAATTTGGAGAGGAAATAATATTATGTAGGTTCAAAAATAATTATTTTTTTTATCATAGAGTGAGAGGTCCTCTCTCTCTTTTAAGTATATTAAGGGTAATTTTCATTTAAAATGACGATAAGAGAAAGCTCTAAAGTGGCCTTAGACTTATAGGTGATACGTAATTTTTGTACCTGTCGGCGTTTAGAAATGCCCTAACTTAATATTTTGAAAAAATATCACGAATTCTCCATTCCCAACTTATCAACGACAAATAAGTACTAATTTGTTTCTCATTTATTTTTAGGAGGCACCTAACTCTCGGTATGCATTCCGACCGCACTTGGCCGGCTTTTTTAAATGTGAGTATCTATGTTAATACTTCTCTGATTGTTTGGCCAATATTCATAAAATATGAATATAAAGGCTTTGGCTATAAGCGGATACGTCTGATTTTTAAATTTTAAATTTCGTTTATTTTTAGATTTTAAAATTTCTCAAAAACAACTGACTGACTGACTGCCTGAAAAGTCGTGAGAATTGGATTGTCATGAAAGATGAATGTCGCGTTATGTTAAATTTCTATCTCGGCCTGTTGAAAATATCGGTATTCTAAATTTGCAATTATCTTCCCCATGGATTGAGCTTGCTTACTATGCTTGTGTAAATTCTCTAAGCTAAATATACTTTTAAGGAGACAATAAAAGAGTCTGTCTTCTGCTGGAATTATAAATTTTATTTACGAGATCTTGTATCAGTTTCAGAGCGCTTGCCCTCTTTTTTTCCATTCATACATTAATTCATTTGAATCAATTGCAATATACTGATGAAGAGGGCAAAGCTCTCGAAACTATAGTCTCGTTGTAAATAAAATTTATAATTCCAGCAGAAGACACACTTTTTTATTGTCTCCTTCAATTTATAAAAATTCTGCTACTCTCGGCAAAAACTTTCAATTTAAATATAGTTTATTAATAATATTTCGTTTAAAACCAGAAAATAAATTGTGTTTTTTAAAGATTTCTTGTGTGTGTGTGTGGGGGAGGGGTTGTGGGGGGGCTGTTTAAAGAGCCTCCCTTCTCTCTTTCTCATCACATTTCATGTATAATTTATTTTATTACCATAAGTAAACATGTAGATTACCTTGTGATTCTCATCGCCATTATAAACGGATAGATCTTCAGTGGAGGTATTTAAAGTGATTGATGAGGATGAAAATCCTTGTTGGCGCATCGTGCCATAAACGCTGGCTCCGTCGTTGTTTCTACTAGCTCCTTCATTCCCCGCTAGATGTCTGAAGAAAAAATAATATTTAATAATTACTAAAAACTCCTTTATTTTTTTTTTTTTTTAAGATTCAAGTAAAATAACCTAAATTTTTGCTAAAATTACCTTGCGTAGCTGTGATCAGCGTATGCATGGAAACAACATCGGACCAGGGCGTTGCTGGCCATCTCTCGTTTGCAGATGAACGCATGACATTCCAGCACTTTGATCCCAGTGGTACGTCGTAAGATGGCCGCAAATAAAGGTGGATGACTCGGATTAGGGGATCGGGCAAATGGCGAATCCAATGGCAAAAAACGTGCACTTGGTGCCGAGCCTTTTTCAGGGACGAGGACATATCTAGGAACGCAATAAAAGAACCAGTTAATTACATTGGCAAAATGAAACGAAACTTTGACAGATTAAATCAAGAAGAAGTAAAAGTACACTCCAACCTTCTGACTAAATATCAATTAATAAAATAATTTTGAAAGAATATCTAATATCATTATGAAAAACTACTTATACTTAAAAAAATATATAACAACCTGACAGCAGCGCAGTAATGTAAACTATCAATCGGAAAGAATCGTGTGACTTTTTGATGATTTTCGTCGACATTCTCCAAAAGAATTCCATTCGACCAGACCGAGAGCCACGAGTCGATTCCTTTGGCACCCAGAGCTCCCTGTTCCGGATATAACTCCCTTAATGGTTCTTGAATTCCTTGTAGGCCATCCTTGGTTATATGTGGCACGGAGGATCCTAAATATAAAACACGACAACGGCATATTGGCGTGGCATCAATGTCATTGCGTGGCGACGCCATCTTGCTTGAATTCTCGAGCCGCATTCAAGATAAATATATGATTTTTAATTAAAATAAAGAAAGCAACGATACAAGTGAAAAATTATTTTTCTTCACTATTTTTCACTAAACGTTTCTAATTTGTTTCTTTCACACACTTGGCTGCTCACATATTCACAATCAATTAACAAAAATAAAAATAAAAAATAAATAAATAAAAAAAATCGGAAAGAGACTTCAATGCGTTTTAAGTATATAGATATTTTTTATTCTAATTTGAAAACAATATGTGTTAGAGACTTTAACGCTCTTTAACTACAGGAAATGTTCACTTAGTCATAGTTTTGTGATTTTGAACAAATGGTACACAAAAAAATGACATTTAATTCATCACTTGTATGACATTTTACCCCCACTTAAATAAACACACAATCAATATTTGTACATATAAATCAAAAGTTCACTTGGGAAACATTAAACAGAAAAAAATAAAAAAAAATAAAAATAAAAAAAACAAGGTCCGCGTAAACAACGTCTGGCTGATGGTCTCTCACTTGACTAGAGGCTTTCGTTTCAGGTTTCCAAACCTGAACCGGGAGAAGAAGTCGAATAGAGAGGAGGGGAGTTGGTGAGGCGGGTGAGGTGGGGCCCTCGGGGGACGAGAAGGGGATCTGACCTCAAAACCTCGTCATGTCATACCACTCGATAGAAAACTATGTGTGGAAGCAGTTGAGGAATTTCAAAAACAAAAAAAAAAAAAACAGGTGCCGATTAAATAACCTCTCCCCTCTTTCTTTCTCTTTTAAATCTCAGAATTGTTTCATTTGAACTTCATATTAAAAAAATTCTATATATTTATAATGAGAATTAAATAATTATAATTTAAAAATTTTAAAAAGGAGTTAAATTTAAGATGCATACAAAAATAAATCGTAGATTAATTGGATCCGGAAAATTCATCGACCACAATTGATCGACGATAATTCATCAAAAATAATTCATTGGCTAGGCAATTCACGAATAAACAATAGACCGACGACCTATTGGTCGACGATCAGCTCATCGACAACTATTCATCGACATTTTCGATAAATTATCGTCGATGAATTTTCCTACAGCCGATTAATTAATAAAACGTCATTCTATTTCCTTTTTCGTAGTATAAGAATTTACTAAAAGTATTTTGGGAAGGTATTGTAATATTGCAGGAAAATTGATGTTTTATATTTCGAAAACGCCTGAAACTGTTATTTTGAAAAAAAAATTCAGCGAAATCTCGTCATTAAGGCCTGCACATAAAGATCGTATAGTAAAGAAGGAAAAATTAATATTTTTAGAGAATTTAATTATTTTTTCAAAATATCCAAAAGGTTGTTGTCGAATGTGTGCTCTTTTTATCGAAAATTAATAAAAAGATAAAAACTACATTTTATATTGAGTTGTTATATATTGAGATTAAAAAGATGATTTGATTTCAGCTGAAATCCGAATCATCATATTTGATGTTTACTTTTTACATTTTTATAAAAATAATTATCTAGATATATAAAAGAGAAAGTTTGTTTGTTAGGATGTTTGATGTCCATATACTCCTAGGGCTTAAGTCGAAATTCGATCAAATGTCACACTTGTTAAGTGCTTGAGGGACAAATAGTACAAAAATAAGCTATCTTAAACAAAGGGGGATTTTAAAAATTTAAATTCTCGGTCTTTTGATCGATCTTGACCAAATGTTAGGCTGTTACTCTATATTTGAACTAATTTATATTAACTGCTTGGATAGATGGCAGAGAGAGAGTAGAAACATAAGGTTTCACTGAGAATTCTGAGAAGCCTTATTCCTGATTGACAGATATGGAGCGTGTAGAAATTTAGAGTTTTAAAATTTCAATGAAAACTCTAAAAAACTCCCCACAAAAGACCATGGAGCATCAACAGCTTTTTATTTTTTAAGATATCATTTTTACTACGTACATGAGGCTCTTTCTTAGGCCTTAGAGCTATGATTTCTTATTTTCTATCAAAAAAGTTTAAGACTTTTTTTAGGCTTTCATACAAAAGTAAAATGGGATCTATTACTGTTGATACAATGTCTGTCTGATTGTTTATCTGTCAGAACATTTGTATCTGCTATAAAGTGATTAAAATTCAAACTTGAAATTCATTTGCAATGTAAAACAAAAATCGTATTATTTAGATATTAGAAAAATTTGGTAACGCACGGACTCGGACTAAGTAACATACTAACAGACCAACAGACATTTTGATAAAACAGTTATTATCTCGAAAAATATAATTTTTTCGATGTTCACTTATTATGACTTTTTTGTAGAGCGAAGTGCCATGGTTTCGCCCAATTTTTTTAATCAAAATAGTTACAGCCGTTTTTGAGATATTTCGAAAAAAAGAAGCAAAAAACCACTTTTTTCATGAATGATTACAATACTTGACCATAACCCCTGTATGGTAAAGTAAAAGAATCTATCAAAAACACAATTTGTTTTCACAAACATCTTAAGGCAACAAAATTATTTTGTTGTGTATTGTTTTCAATTCAATTTATTTTTTTATTTATTTCAATTCAATTTATGAACTACTCTTTTTGAGAAATTTTGAAAAATATTGAATGAAGCACTATTAAAAATTTAAAACTCCTGCTATTCAATACACTATACTCAGACATTTTTTAAAAACCATTTTTTAGACTCAGAGTAAGATCAAGGAACATTTCGACATCAATATTTCTCAAGAGTTCAATATTTGTTGACTAGTAATGTAACTAAAATTAATATATATCATAGAGAGAGAAGTTATTGTTAAAGTAATATGGTATGCTTAAGTCACGCCAGATTTAGAGTCAAGGTTAAATTAGAATAGGAAAATAAAATTCTTTATTAATTATCATTCTTTTTTTGAAAGCTTAGGAAAATGTTATAATGAGCTTTCTTCATAATTTAAAATGCGATTCCCACGGTGCTAATTGAATTTTTTTCTAGTTAATTATTCCCAAACATTATCCGTTTAATGTAATGTAAATAAAGTAAAATGTCTCTATTACATTATACATTCTGAGCCACCGAAAAGTGAAGTTCAAGGGGTTTGGACTTTGAAGAGGATCCGGATCGTTCAGCAAATGGACGGCTAATTATTTAAATTTTTAAAATTTCTATTTCCTTATTTTTAAATGAACTAAATCAATTCAAAACAAGTAAGTGTTTTGAATTTTGAAAAAAATTTAGTACATTTTTTCAAAATTCAATCATCACGCGAGACTATAGCGAAACTGCAATAATTATTCAATGAACTATTTATGAAATTTTTTCAATTTCTTTGAAAATCCTCAGAAATATTCAGTCGAAATAAAAACACCCTCAAGTTCATTTAAATTTGTATTTTCCTTAATACATATTTCGAATATATGGTCATCATTTAAATAACCGCAACTGCAATCCGTATTTTCAAAAAGGTGTTTCCCAGCAAGAAATACAAATTTCTATCGGAAAATATATTTTCGATAATAATTTATAATTTCATTAATTTTTTTAAATGAAATTTTCATTCATGATTTTTACTCTGCTTATATGCTGATATTTTACTTTAATATAAAAGTGAGAAGCCAAATTTTTTATCAAAATCGATATAGCAATTTTATATAAGTTTTGAAAAAAGAAAAAAAGAACTAATAAGATTTAGTTAGTAGTTATTTATACATATTTCGAAATTTAAGAAAACATTTCTAATTATTGAATATTTCTTAAGATTTAAGATCTTAAAATTTGAAGAAAAAGTGTGTCCTCGATATCTGGCTATTAATTAAGAAATACCATCACCACATAAAGTAATTACTTTAATTAAACAAAAAATTCAGCCAGAAATGACATTGATGTTTCCCTTTTTTCAATTTTTTTCCTTTGAAAAAACAAGTTTTGAAGTTTGTCGATTTTTTTGGTATTTTTTTTTAATCGCAAAAATACCTATCTAATGTGGGTCCCAAAGACCCACTGCAGCCCCTAGAGCCCATCTGTAGATCGGGTTTTGGTCCATTTGGCAATTCATTATTCATTAGCATATTTCTAGAGTGGCATTACACTGACCCTGAGAATAATAATTGTTGTCCTTGAAATTTAATTATCGTTAAACATCCAAACAAAATAACTCGTTTATCTAGGAACCCTCCTTATCTAGAGAAAAAAGTATTCGCCAATTTAACCGGGATTAGAGAGTTGTTGGGTGCGGCAGAAACCGACTGAAACTATTTCTCCTTTCCTCTCTAGAAGGAAGATATCGAGATACCTGAATAGTGACGTCAAAAAGGGCGGATGAGCTCGGGGTCCTTTCCCCTCCCCAGGTGGGGGACGGCAAAGTGCACAGTGCAATCTTCCACCGGCCCTCTCAATCTCAATTATTCCATTCTTCTTTCTCTTCTCACCTGTTACGTCATCTATCTACAGGTGCAATTTATTATTATTTAGGTAATATAAGAGGCAATAAAATAATAAACCAGAAAAAATATTGAAATATTCATTTTATTGTAATTTCTTTTATTGTATGAAATGTTTTAAGTTCATTCAGCTTGAGAGGAGGTCACCACCTTTCATGTTCAGCTTGGGAATGCAATGAGTTGAGTGACCTGAAAATTTAGTACATGTCCATTCAAGTGTCCACTATGAAAAAGTTCACTTATCGATTTGCGATGGTTAAGTGGTAAAAAACAAAAAACAAAAAAATAAATCTAAGTTCAACTATCCATATAGTTGACTGGTCGAATATTAAAATTGAAAATCGAATCCATTCATAAAAAAAAAATGGATAAATAGGTACAGGGGCATAGAGATTGTCCGAGACCCGGTAAAAATCCTATCGCGCGCCCCTCTCATAAAAATATTTATTAAAATATATTTATTTTTTAAACCAAGATCCAAAAGAGGTGTGATATGTGTTAGAATTTTATGTTTGTATGTACCAAATATACCATATATCTGATGTTGTCTTTTAACTTTTGAACCTATCCTCGATTCTGATGCTGTTTTTAATTTACCATACTCTGTAGAGTATGGTCAAGTTATTGTGAATCGTGCATGAAAAAAGTGTTTTTTTCTCTTCTTTTTTCGAAATATCTAAAAAAGGCTGAAACTATTTGGATTAAAAAAATTGAGCGAAACCAAGCCCTAATAAAGTGAACATCGAAAAAATTATATTTTTTGAAATAATAATTGTTTTGTCAAAATGTATGTTAGTTTGTCTGTTAGTCTGTGCGTTACCAAATTTTTGTGGACGAGCTAACTCAAAAACTAATGTGGATATCAAAACCAAATTTTACACGTAGTTTTGGTCCATTGAGATTAAGAGCTGATTAGATTTTGGTGCATATCGACCCAAAAATAAGGGGGGTGGGAGTTACAAATTAAAAAATCTAGGCCATTTGAGCAAACTCAACTAAATTTTGTATACATAATCAGTGGGACCCCAGAAGTCTAAAAATGCAAAAACTAACCTCCCAAAATGGGGGGCTGTATGGTCAAAAAATGAAAATCTAGGCTCTTGTGCCTAACTCAACCAAATTTTGTATACATAATCAGTGGGACCCCAGAAGCCTAAAAATGGCAAAACTAACCCCCTCCCCTACATGATTATAAATAATTTTTTTTAAGGATTTAGGTGTCGGTTCTAGGTGAAACATTATAAATAACAGAATCGAAGTGAATATCAGGGAAATCTTTATTTTCGCGCCTAGAAATTAGACAGCATTGCGTCTTGTTTGAATTAAAGTTAACTAAATTTTGAGAGCCCCATTTATTCAGTTTGTTTAGGTCGAGAGTAATTGAGGAGGCAACATTGATTCGATTATTCGGGAGTGAGGGTTTGCCGTGTAGAGTGCTATCGTCGGCGTAACAATGAGTGGCGCTTTGCCGTTTGATCGATAAGGTCGTTTATATAAATTAGGAAGAGTGTGGAGGAGATTACGGAGCCTTCTAGGATACTTTCTTCTTCTCTTCTCCAGCAGTGCTCGAAATTTGCCCTTCTTAAAGAGGAATCAATAGAATTTTATTCTAGATTTAAAAAAAAATAAATATATATTTCTATTCTATTCTCTATATTTTTACTTTCACATTTATATTCATAGAATAAATCGGATTAAAAATTCGACACAACTAATATGGTAACTCATGACACTTGTTAAATACACTAATTTTTAAAAAAATTGTTAGAGCCGTTTTTGAGAAAATCAAAATAACGAAAAATCTTTCATTTAAATGTCCACTTCCGGTATTCCGATTTCAACCAAAAGTTTGATGTACTCTTTCTAGCCTATATCAACCTTAAGTTTCGAATTTCGTATCTCTGAGACTTATGGGCGAAACGCAGGGGAGTACATTCTTACGTACGTAAACATCAACTTTCGGTTTTTCTATTTTAGCCAAAGTCTTGTTATACTTCTTGTAGCCTCTAGATAGCTTAAGTTTCAAATTTAAAGGCTCTGCGACTTTCCGAAGAAGAGATATGAACGATTAAAATATTTATTTTGCGATACTCTTAATTTACTTAACCCCTTCCCTTAATTCAATCGAATTAAAAATTTGACACAATTATTAACTCATACACACTGATAAATACACTAATTTTTAAAAAATCGTTGGAGTTTTTGAGAAAATAAAAAAACGAAATAAAGGAAGGGAGTGACTGTAAATTATTAGTGTCACGATGATTTCAAATAATATAAATGAAAATGTGAAAGTCGTGTGGTGAACACAACAGTTGATTTTTTCATGCAATCGAATGCCAGAAGGGGTCCCGTACCAGGAAGATGCAGTTCCTATGGATCTTTAAAGACCCTTACATTACCAAAGAGAAGGTGAAATTGATCAAGCGAAAGGGTGGAGGCGTAAGTATTTGTGCACGCGGGTTTTGAAGGTTATAAATGAGGGGAAAGACGGAGGCCGGGAGAGAGTTCCAATTCCTTAAGTCAGGGGTGTCGAACATTTTGGCTTACACGGGCCACATTTGAAGAAAAAAAATTGTCTCCGACCGTAGATAAAATATTATAATTCTATTGATATTTGTTATTCAAAAAAGATGACGTATACTGCTGTGGCCATCCATTTGACTTTACCATACAACCTGGTCCCTCACTTATATTTAATATTTAATAAAATTATTTATAATCATGTAGGGGAGGGGGGTTAGTTTTTGCATTTTTAGACTCCTAGGGGCACACTGATTATGTATACAAAATTTGGTTGAGTTTGGTACAAGAGCCTATATTTTCATTTTTGATCCTACACCCCCCCCGCATTTTGGGCAGTTAGTTTTTGCATTTTTAGACTCCTGGGATCCCAGTGATTATGTATACAAAATTTCGTTGAGTTTGGTAAATAGCCAAGATTTTAATTTTTTGACCCTACACCCCCCACCCCCATTTCGGGCGGCTAGTTTTTGCATTTTTAGACTTCTGGGGTCCCACTGATTATGTATACAAAATTTCGTTGAGTTTGGTAAATGGCCAAGGTTTTCATTTTTTGACCCTATACCTCCCCCCCTCCCATTTTGGGCGGTTAATTTTTGCATTTTTAGACTTCTGGGGACAACCAGACAGACTAACAGACGTTTTGATAAAACAATTATTATTTCGAAAAATATAATTTTTTCTATGTTCACTTATTAGAGCTTTTTTGTAGACCAAAATGCCATGGTTTTGCTCAATTTTTTTAATCCAAATAGTTTCAGCCGTTCTTGAGATATTTCGAAAAAAGAAGGAAAAAAACACTTTTTTCATGCACCATTACAATACTTGACTATACCCTGTAAGGTAAAGTAAAAGTGAAATTATGTTTTTGTTTATCTTTTTTCCTGGCTAGATAATTAATATAAAAATTCTAATAAAGAGACAATATTTATATAAAAGATATTAATTTGCCGATGGTAATAGATTCAAATTTACAAGAAATCATAAGTTGGTGTCATCTATTCAATCCGATGGAATGGAATATTTTTAATTATATGATTTAATAGATGACACCAACTTATGATTTCTTGTAAATTTGAATCTATTACCATCGGCAAATTAATATCTTTCATATTAAATTAGAAAAAGTCATTCCATTGCCCTTCGAATTTTGAATCTCTGCAAAATTCGAAACACTCAACGACCTTTATTTAAATTATATGGCATGGCTATATGTAAAAATTTAGAACCACTATATCGCGAAATTTTTACAAATTAAGATAACAATCTTTGAGTAAAATATTTTACTCGTGTGCGTATGTCAGAGAGGTTCGCATCCTGCAGGTGAGCCGGGTGGCCCCGATTGCTGTTACTGGCACTCGGGTTCGATTCCCGAGGGGGTGAAAAACAACCCCTCTGACATATAATTAAAAATATTCCATTCCATCGGATTGAATAGAATACACCAACTTATGATTTCTAGACAATATTCAATTTTTCTTTCAGATTGGTACTCTAATTGTTGTTTATTAATTTTCTTCCAGAACTTATGTGACTCTGATTTAAAATTTTTCGATTGAATTGAAGGGTTGGTTGTGTCACAAATATAACAAAACAATAATTTTGTAATAACTATTAGTTATCAATTAAATAATTCTAATAGTTATTAAAATTATTGCTTTATTATATTTGTGACAAAACCAACAACCTTCAATTTAATGAAAAATCTGATTGTTGTTCTAGAACATTCAATCAGAAAGTTAGTAAGTAGTAAATGTATTTCTAATGAAAATGGAGTCGAAAATAGACCAAAATGATCATTATTTTTTGGAAATCTTGAAATCTAGTTCCAGATTCAAAGTATAAAATTAGCATTTTTGTTTTTTGAAATCTTCCCAATAGATTTTACCATAATGTTTCTACTGTATAACAAAATTCCTTTATCGTCAGCTCGGCTCGGTTGTAGAATACATTGCCATTAAATATTCAACACGTTTTCAACATCATCTTATTTCACTCAGCGGTCACTCATTGTGAATATTTTGGGGGAGTTATTGGAGTAATGTGTCGACTGGTCTATTCGCCTCATTATGCTGACTCTGGGTTGCACACTCGGCTGGGAGAGTCTTGCTCATTTAAATCTTACTATATACCTGTATTCTTTCTGTTTATCATTTAAATCTTGCTATATAGATGTATTCTTTCTGTTTCTTATTTAAATGTAACTATATGTATGTATTCTGTCTGTTTGCTCATTTAAATGTTATATATGTTATAGGGTTGGCTTACTTAAATGTTACTATTTGTATATATATTCTTTCGGTTTCTAGTTTCACGAGGGAAAAATCCTCCGAAACGTCGGTTTGAAAGGAAAGGAGGAAGGATTTCAATAAATTACACCTTATTTAATATGTGTTAATTTTTTTCTTTCCTCACTACCTCTGGGCTGCCTTCCATTACATTCAATTACAATTATACATATTTTTAACCGACTTCAAAAAAAGAGGAGGTTCTCTATTCGACTGATTTTTTTTTTTTTTTTTTTTTGTGTCTATGTTTACCCCATATCTCCGCCAATTGTGAACAGATTTTGAAAAATTTTCTTGCATTGGGTTCAGTCTAGCTTCCGATTGGTCCCATTTTTTTTATTGGTATTAGACCTTTTTTGTTAGGTTTGTTCAGGCCTAATTTCTTTGTGTATGAACCGATTTCGATGATTCTTTTTTATTGGAAAGGGGTATTTTAGGGATGGTGCCATATTAATTTGGTCAAGTTCTGATGATATGATCACTACTAATAACATCACTAAAATGAGAAAAATAAAAATAATTTTTAAGAAAAAATAAAACCGACTTCAAAAAATTAAATGCAACAAATAAAATACACTAAAAGGTATAAAATAATTATTATCTTATTTAATTACAACTAAACGACGAAATATTAACATGAAATTACTTTTTGATGTCGGTACCAAACATACTATACCTATAAGCGAGCATACCTTCCAAACGTACTAATTAAGATCCGTCGAGTGCGATTCATAAAAGGTATATGTTTGGCACCGACTTCAAAAAGTAATTTCATGTTAATATTTCGTCGTTTAGTTGTAACTAAATAAGATAATAATTATTTTATACCTTTTAGTGTATTTTATTTGTTGCATTTAATTTTTTGAAGTCGGTTTTATTTTTTTCTTAAAAATTATTTTTTATTTTTTATATTTTACTTATGGCATATTTTGGATTGTTTTTTCTTTACACTTTCTATTAAAATCGACAAGAAAAAAAAAACTATCAGCTAACAAGTGTTCCTCAAACTTTTTGGTCTGCGACTCTGACCCTTTTGCACTTAAAAATTTCCAAAGGACTCCCCAAAGAATGGATATGTGTAGAAAAACATTCCGGTATGGGGCGTTTAATTTAATTGCAGGAACAGTTAATTTCTTTTGTTTTAATTGCATTGATATACTCATAATTTTGATTAGATAATAGCAGATTTATTTTTAGTTTCCAATAAAAATTAATATCTTTTGGTACATCTTTGAACAAAATATTCTATTATATTGTATATGTTTCGACATTAACTTAACTAAGTTTATTAAACATATTTTAAATTTAAAAAATGTTTTAAAAAAAATTGATCTGTCATTAATTTTTCTCCGTCCTCAAATATTTTTCGCGACCCCCACTTTGAGAATCTCTGAACTATGCAATACACTGACAGACCAACAGACAGTGCCTGCATTGTCTCGCCTCCAATTATGGTCCCATTTTATCTTTCAACGGAATCTTAGAAAGAAAGGAAAATGTTTTTTTTAAATTTATTTAGTCCTAATGAAAATAATTGAGGTTTCTAAACTTCGACTTCAATTAGAGCTGATATTAAACTTAAGTGATTAATTTTCTAACAAAGCACGGTTTTTAATTCAATCAATAAATTTATTTATTGTTTTCTTGCTTATTCGTGTTTAGAAAAGTCTGAAAAGTGGGGACAAATTCTTTTAAGTGGGATTTTTTCGGGTCTGCCTTTCTGGATCTTAAAACCCAGGGTAATTTAAGGTATGTTGATAGCTCTTTGGAAAAAAAAATTCAGATTTCTAGCTCAAACAGTTTTCAAAAAAATTAATGAGTGAACCAAGTCTTGAAAAGGTTTATAGTTATTTTTAACCGACTTCAAAAAAGGAGGAGGTTTTCAATTCGAATGATTTTTTTTATGTCTATGTTACATGATTTCTTCGACAATTGTGAACCGATTTTGATGATTTTTTTGCATTGGGTTCAGAATAGTTTCCGATTGGTCCCATTTAAATTTCATTGCTATTGGGCCTTTTTTCTGATAATTATTTAATTTAGCCACAACTAAACGATGAAATATTTACATGAAATGAGTTTTTTAAGTCGGTACCAAACAAACTATATAAGCGAGTTTACGCGATGTTGTCATCATTATACACCAAACGTACTAAGAGCCGTCGAGTTCGATTCATAAAATGTATATTTTTGGCACCGACTTCAAAAAGTGATTTCATATAAATATTTCATCGTTTAGTTGTAACTAAATTATATAATTATTAAATACCTTTTAGTGCATTTTATTTGTTGCATTTAATTTTTTTGAAGTTGGTTTTATTTATTTTTTATAAAAATTCAATTCATAAATAAGGAATTCTCTCGAAACGTTATCTGGTTTTAAATGGATGTTTTAATATTGTTTTTTTAATAAAATATTTTTTTTATTATAATTTAGATTATTTGCTCATGAATTGGAGATTTCCGCTATTTTATCATTGATCATGTCATCAGAACTTGACCAAATTAATATGGGACCAATCAGAAACTATACTGAACCCAATGAAATAATATATCATTAAAATCGGTTCACAATTGGCGAAGAAATCAAGTAACATAGAAAAAAAATTCACTCAAATTGAGAACCTCCTCCTTTTTTGAAGTCGGTTAAAAATAATGTTTGACTCAAACCTATTACTCAGTAAGTACCCCCAACAGGCAGCCTACCTAGTATTGAATTCACGCAAAATTTTCAATTTTTTTTCTCATTATGTAGAAAAATATCGAAAACGGGGAGATTTATTTAATCTTTTCTTTAACCGTGTTCGGAATTTCGCCGAAGAGACAATAACATTTTATTTATTTATTTATTTTAATTGATTAAAATTAATCGAGCTCTGTATGTTACTTTACAAATTGGATCGAGTTCTTTCTTCAAATGAAAAAAAAAAATTGAAAAACAATTCTTTATTATTATTATTGAGAAACTTCATTTACTCACGTACCAATCCAATCTATCGTATCTGGTTGCCTCCTTTCTTTGTGAAAGTCACCTTTAAATAAAATAGTTGTATTTAGAAAACGAGATACCTAGTGTGTAGTGGTAGCAAACTAGTTAAGAAACTATTTCAAATTGAATTCATTTGACAGTATTAGAGAAAATAAAGAAAGAAAATGATTGAAGAAAAATTTCAAACAAGACATATTGTAGAATTTATGTAATATGTAATGCCAATAATGATGAAAACATTAATACGAGCGATGACTGATTCAAAAGGTGGAGGTAAAGATGAGAGATCGATGAAGAAACTAATGGTTGATATACATACATATTTATTAATTTGTCTCTTTGGAATTCTAAACGTTTTCTTTTAGTGCTAGCTGGATATTACTTTACTTTGTCAGACTCTTTTTTTATATAACATCTCTTGTAATAGTTGATCTCATCCAAATACTTATTTTAGACTAATAGATAAAACAAATAAGGTCGAATAATAAACCATCTAAGGCAGTGGTTCTTAACCTTTTATTAGTCGAGACACCCCTTAAAATCCAAAAGTATATTCGTGGCCCCCTTAAAATCATAAAATATTTTAAGTACCCGCCCCCACCATTAGGTTACATACTCGTAATTACTCGTACAAAAATTATAAACCTAGACTTATAAAAAATATTTACACCGTTTTATTCAACTTGTAATTTTGTCTGTCTGTCTGTTTGGGATCAAATTTACCTATGCGCTCAACATTTTCATTTAGTTTGACCATGTTTAAGAATATTGTAGATGTCATTAAATCCATCTGTCACTTACAATCTGGGGCATTCCACGACAAATCGGACTGTTGGAAAAATTTTAATTTTGATTTCCTTCATTTTTTGACATTTTTTAGTATCCATCAACAAAGTCTTCCTGGTAAATTTTGAAATTTTTTTGATCCCCGGTTTAAAAAATATCGAATTTCGAATTTTCGCTTCATTACTTCTTCAAAAATGGTCCAGATTCAATTTTTTTTTTTTTTTGAATTTTCGTTTTCATAGGTATATAGTACTTACTTTTTAGAAAAAAATACAAAAAAAATTATTTAAAGTGTGTTTTATATGCAATTTTTGAGTTTGAAAATTTTAATCTTGTTTTTGAAACTGTATGTACTCTTCGATTTTTTTGATAATTTTTTATTTTAAACTTCTATTCATTCTACAAATTTTAAGACCGGGTTGGCAGTGGTGCCATGATAATTACTACGGTTTTTTTTCGATTTTTGAAAATTTCGAAAAAAATTTATTCGCTATATTAACCATTATTAAAACCACTTTTTGGTATTGAGCTCTCTTTTTTTAGTTATTTTGAATTGATTTTTATCGTCAACAGGTGTTTAAAATAAATAGTATTTTAGTTTGTTGAAAGAAAATCAAAATCAAAAATCGAAAACAAATAGTAATTATCATAGGACCACTATCAACCCGGTATTAAAATTTGTAGAATGAATAGAAGTTATAAAAAATCGAAAAGTACATACAGTTTCAAAAACAAGATTAAAATTTTCAAACTCAAAAATCGCATATAAAAACACTTGAAATAATTTTTTGTATTTTTTTCTAAAAAGTATGTAAAAAACCAAAAATTTAAAAAAAATTGAATTTGGACTATTTTTGAAGAAGTTATGAGCGAAAAACCGAAATTCGATATCTTTTAAACCGGTGATCAAAAAAATTTCAAAATTTACCACGAAGAGTTTTTTGATGGATACTAAAAAATGTCAAAAAATGAAGGAAATCAAAAATTAAAATTTTTCAAACCGTCCGATTTGGCGTGGAATGCCCCAAATGTATTACTTATAAAAACTAGTAATATATTTTTTTTATTTATTTTTTTATTTGTAAAGATAAAAACCTTGAAAAATTCTAATATTTTAGCGGCCCCCCTACATACTTTCCGCGGCCCCCCTGTTAAGAATGGCTGATCTAAGGTTCGGCGAAGATATTGTTCTCATCACGAGCCCACCAGAAGAAGCCACCTCAATGCTCGAAGATCTAAGATTGGAGGGGGAAAGAGTGGGCCTAGTTATCAACATCGCCAAAACAAAAACAATGAGAAATAACTTCGCATTAAATAATCCCATCTTTTTAATAATCATAATCTTGAAGAGGTCCAGGAGTTGATTTACCTTGAAGATTACTAACTACGAAATACGCCGTGGTTTTGTTTTGGTGATGTTGATAACTAGTCCTACTCTTTCCCCCTTCATTCTTCCATCTTCAAGCATTGAGTTGGCCTCTTCTGATCTGCTCGTGATGAGAACAAAATATCATCCACGTACCTTATTATGAGGAAGAATTTCGGATACAATTCTTGCTTGAGAATTCATTCTATTTATTGGTGATTCATGTTGATCTATCTGACCACTAAAACCTCCATTGTACTAAACTCGAACATTTATTTACGCAAAACACTTGAAATACAACATAAAATTTCTTCTATTGTTGTTAAATGTTTGATTATTAAGCCAAAAAAGAGATAGGTGGGGGGGGTCGGTGGGCTAGGGCGGTAGCGTGACAGCGAGCTAACCAGGGGACCCCGGGTTCGAATCCGACTCGAGGCAGCCAGCTAAAATCGGCCCCCGGGGGTAGAGACAATTTTTAAAAAATATAGCTAGTATCGTAATGATGGGCTTATGGCTAGAAAGGCCGAAAAGCCAAAAAAAAAAAAAAAAAAAAAAAAGAGATGATTGGCTCATTTGTATCCTTCACTGAAGTGAACATTTCTGTATTTCTTTCTCTTAAGTACCTCTTCCATATTAAAAGTTGTCATTTTCATTGCAAATATAACTTCTCAGTCGATGTACGAATGCACTTTCATTGTTTCCTTGCATACTTAGATACATTAACAGTAGTAAACTAAGCAAAAATATCAGCCAAATACGCCAAATTATTATAATTTTTTTTTTCAAATTTTTCTAAAAAGTTTCGTATTTTCATGTTTCGAAAAATAACATTTAATTTTTTAAATGCAACACACGATTTAAAATCTTCCCAAGTGACAACCATCTCACTTCTGTATGAAGAAGTAAACATTTGAAGTCTGCCTACATAATTAAACAAAGTTGTTTGAAAATTCGACTTTTCATCGGTCTCATTTTAATAAAATTAACCATGGAAAGAACTTAATCCAATAGTTTCTTAGGTGCCTTTATGACAAGTGCTTCTAGATGCAATAAACACTGATGAAATATTACATTTAGATTTTGTTAAAGGAGAATGGTGTGAGTTCTTGGTTAAACATTTTAAATAAAGTAAAGAAAATTTTGAAAATTTAAGAAAATTTTTAAAATTTAAAATACTAGGTAGGTTTCATAAAATTAAAAGATAAGATACTTGTTTAGCACGACTCTATATATATATTTCTGGGTATGAGCCCATCTTCAGAAATTCACAGAGGTTTCCTCTCCTGCTCCGATGGTACAAATAAAGACATAGTGATCCAATAATAATTACAATCAACAAATAAAAATATGTTTAGCTTTTAATAAAAAAATATTGTATTTAATAACATTTAATTACAGAAGATAGTTTTAAAATTCTAATTACATTACAAGTTGACTCTGCGAGAGTCTCTCGTGAACTCATTCTGCTGGTTCAATGGAATTTTTCAACTGAAGAAGGGGATAGTTTTCAAATATTTAGTGGATCAACATAAAAATCTGAAATTTGTTATTAAAGAAATATATTAATAAGTGAGCTTTTAAAGATAGTTGTCGATCTTTTTCCGCCTGAGCAAGAATACGCTGTTAAATTTGAGTAAATTTGATTGAATATGTAATGAGAAAAATAAATTTTTTTGGCATTTCTAGTTGATTTATTTAAACTCACATATATATATATATATATATACAGACATAATCTAAAATAACTGTTTAAATTAGGAGGCCTTGAAACATAAGATCTTTAAAAATTTGTGCTTTTCTTATATAATTACAATACTTCCCCATACAAAGAAAATGCTAAAGTAAAAGCCCAAAGCTTTTGTAAAAAAGAAATTTGCTATTATTATCATAGCTGAAACGCATATATATAAATTGCCTATTATAATAATAATACTGTATACATCTTTTTTAAATAAATTTGTATCTTATGATGATGCATTAAGTGCGGGACCAGCATCTGGTTATATAAACAATGATAAGCAATTCACTATTGAAATAAAGAGAAATTTTTTACTTTGAGGATAAGAAAGTAATAAATAAATAAACTTGGTTTTGGCATCCTTGCAATGGCTTAGCTCTAAAGGAATAGAGATCATTCTATCTCCATCATTTTTAGTCTTTTTCTTCGATCAGATTCTAATGAAACAATCGCTCATTCGCGCATTTATTAAATAATAAAAAGTGAAAACTTATTTACGTTAGAGACGCCTTTATAATTAATTAATAATAAACTTAAATATAAAATAAATTGTTCATTTATGCCTATATATATAACATTGATTTAATACCTGAATAAAATCATTCCAAAAATGATGTTTTCTTTATTTTTGAACCAGAAGTTGTAAAGCTAGAAAGCCCAAAATCTAATTAGCTCCCTGTATTGGAAATACAAATATTTTAGCACAAGAACGAACTTTCTTCGACTTTTCGTTCTTAAATTATCGTGGGTATCTGAATCCAGACACACAGACAAAATGATTTTTCTCATTTTTCAATACAGTGAGCAAAAAAGAAAAAAATGAAAATTTTCCCTTGAATCTAATACTAGGCTAATAGAAGTAAAAATCGGTTTGTCTAAAGCAGCGCTTCTTAAACTTTTTTCACTTCGCGACCCAATTTTGATTGAGAAAATTTTTGTTACCCCAGATTATATGTATAGATATGTAGAGTAAACTAACATTTTTATTAGTAAATCATAAAGAAATATATTATATTTTAAAACAAATCTTTTTACTACATATCTATTATACAGGGGTGCCCACTAACCCCTAGCTTCATGACACCCTCCACCACTCATTAAAATTACCTCCCTCCCTCCATTTCATTCATTTCTGAAGAATTAGAAAAATTTTTAATAAAGAAGTCTTTTTGCTTCGTTTTTTTCGAAATATCTCAAAAACTGCTAAAACTATTTTGATAAAATAAATTGAGCGAAACCATTGCGTTTTTATCTACAAAAAAGCTTTAATGAATAAGCGTCAAAAAATTATATTTTTCGAGATATTAATTGTTTTGTCTGTTAGTATGTACGTATGTTACCAAATTTTGTGTACCTACACTCTAGCTCAAAAACTAGTGTGAATATCAAAACGAAATTTCACATGTAGTTTTTGTATATTGAGATTAAGAAGTGATTAGATTTTGGTTGAAATCGAACCAAAGAATTAAGGCAGGGCAGAGGGATTAAAAAATTTAAATTATAAAAATTTTTAACTAAAAAAACAAAAACAAGAAGAAAGAAATTACTATAAAACGGCCCTAAAAAAAAACTGATGCACCCTATGAAAATGTCTCTTTATGTGAAATAGATAGTGGATCAGAAGAGGGTTCAAAAATAAGAGAGAGGCCAGGTGTGGTAAAGGTAAAGTTATGTGGATGGCCACATCATCTTATTTTGATTTTATTTTTGGTCGCTGCCCAATATAATTTTTTCATTGTTATTGTCGACTTTATTTTTTTCGACCCTAAAATTTAGTTAAGTGACTCAAAATGTCGTGGTCGCGACCATTGGTGTGGTTAGGGAGTTTTCCTTGGGGGCGGCAGCCGCCAGCTGATTATCACCCCAAGATTTCAATTTCGGTAATTCGATTAGAGATCAACTAAATTTGCAATAGGATTGACAAATTTTAGAAGTAACAGAAATTGTTTGATGAGAAATACATAAGTAATGCCTCGTAATAATGGAGTTTCGATTTTTCTGTATAGGGGAACAATGAGTTTTATAGGGAATATTTACCTAAATTTCCACTTAAGTGTCACCATTACTGCCTAAGACTTTTGGGGTAAACAAATTCACGCCTAAGGAAGCTTCTGTTAAAGTACAATTAATTTTCATCAGAAAAGTTTATATGAGAGAAATATATAATATCAATAGTTTACCAGGTATGTAAATGTAGAAATTTTCCATAATGAGAAATTCAAGCTCATCAATGAATTGGCCAGGTAATTTTTAAATATATTATAGAATAATCTGTTTATAAAATTGGTATTAATTTTATTAACTTGGTAAATATATACGACTCTAGAAAATGGTTTCAAAAGCATTCAATCAATTTTTTATAAAAGATAAATTTATTAACGCAAAAAGAACAGGTTTGACTTTCTGGGAATTTTTTCACTTGAACAAAAAATAAAAAAGAACATTTTTCGCGTGTGGTGGAATTTTTTGTTCTTTTATTTTTGATGAAGAGGAAAAACTCCCCAAAAGTAAGTGCTCTTTTTTGCATTAATAAATTTAATTTTTCATTAAAAATATTAACAAAATATTGTGTTGACAGTGCAAAAAAAATAAACTTATTTTTTTGGAAAATGTGCTAGATGGTGGCGTTTTTATGCAATTTCATTTTCAAATATGCCACATAATAACGTATATATGCAGAACAACTCCGAAACACCCGAAATATGCACTACATATTAACTTGCGACATTGTCATCAAGAGGCACTCAAAATATGTATAAATAAGCTGACGTCGAATTTCTGATGTGGCCATCCACTTGACTTTACCTTACAACCTGGCCACTCACTTATATTTAATATTTAATAAAATTATTTATAATCATGTAGGGGAGGGGGTTAAAGTTTTTCCATTTTTAGACTCATGGGGGCCCACTGATTATGTATACAAAATTTGGTTGAGTTTGGTACAAGAGTCTATATATTTATTTTTGACCCTACACCCCCATTTTGTGGCAGGTCAATTTTTGCATTTTTAGACTTCCCACAGGTGTCCCACTGATTATGTATACAAAATTTTGTTGAGTTTGGTAAATGGCCAAGATTTTCATTTTTTGACCCATCACTCCCTCTCCATTTTGGGCGGTTAGTTTTTGCATTTTTAGACTTCTGGGGTCCCACTGATCATGTATACAAAATTTGGTTGAGTTTGCTCAAATGGCCTAGATTTTTAATTGTTAACCCCTCCCCTCCCCCTCCACCCCCCCTTAATTTTTGGGTCGATATGCACCAAAATCTAATCAGCTCTTAATCTCAATCGACCAAAACTACGTGTGAAATTTGGTTTCGATATTCACACTAGTTTTTGAGCTAGCTCGTCCACAAAAATTTGGTAACGTACAGACTCTCAGACAACCAGACAACCAGACATTTTGACAAAACAATTATTATCTCGAAAAATATAATTTTTTCGATGTTCACTTATTAGGGCTTTTTTGTAGAGCGAAATTCCATGGTTTCGCCCAATTTTTTTAATAAAAATAATTTTTGGAGATATTTAAAAAAAAAGAAGGAAAAAAACCACTTTTTTCATGCACGATTACAATACTTGACCATACCCTGTATGGTAAAGTAAAATGATTTTGCATGACTTTAAAATAGTCAGAAAAAATATGCTCCTGGTCCTAGTTATTACTAATTAAAAAATGACCTAAATTGCAGTACATTAAAAAATAATATAGGTAAATTATAACACATTTATTTAAGGATTATAAAACTAGCTACGAGGCCTGCCTTCGGCTGGATGAGACTTGTCAATTTATAAAACCAAATCTCAAATGAAATAAATGGATTGTTATTAATATTAAACTAGACCAGTAAGTACCCTTGCACGGACTCCGGGTATTTGTCCCGGCTCTATCTAATCATTCGTGTTAATAAAGAAATGGACGAAGATGACATTCGAAATACAGCCAGTCACTTGAGAAAAAAGAAATTTCTCCTGGACTGGCCTGGACTCCAGTCTGACGATGGCGATGACGTCACGTGTCTCATCTCTCACCTAAACGAGAGCATCGAATGTCGCTTTTTCGATTTTTCTAACCAACAACCTGATCCAGAAATCATTCTGATTTATCAATAATCTTCTCTCTTTTTCATTTTACAATTCATTATAATTTACTCAAAGTTGTAAAAAAATGCTCTATTATTTAAATTGATATTATATAATATTTGAAAAAAAAAAATTATGTGAAAATCAAGAAACCATGAAAATGTCTTAATGAGGCAAAAGTTTTAAATGACAGTGATAACAACAAACAAACTGTCAATTACTTCATCAATCAAATGAAAATTTATTCACAAACGTTTTGTAAAAACAATTTAATTTGAATGGATCACTAACCACATTCACAGAAAATAACTCGATTACTGGAAAATCCTTTGTTCCATTTCCATCCGCTTTAAAATATTGAATGGGTACCTATCTTTCCTTAGCTAGATTTAATCGAAAATTTGTTAAAATTATAAGACAAAATAATTTTTAGAAAAATAAAAAACTTACTTCGAAAAAATTAAATTCATCAAATAAAATAATACAACTCAAAAATCAAATAAAATGCACTAAAAGGTATGAAATAATTATCTAATTTAGTTACAACTAAACGACGAAATTTTTACATGAAATCACTTTTTGAAGTCGGTGTCAAACATATATATTTTATGAATGGCACTCGACTGATCGTTTTGCAGGGTAAGGAAAACATCGCGTAAGCTCGCTTATATACAATAGTTTCTTTAGCACCGACTTCAAAAAGTGATTTCATGTAAAAATTTCGTCGTTTAGTTGTAACTAAATTAAATAATTATTTTATATCTTTTAGTGAATTTTATTTGATTTTTGAGTTGTATTATTTTATTTGTTGTATTTAATTTTTTTGAAATCGGTTTTTTATTTTTCTCTTTTTAGTGATGTTGACAATAGTGAAACTTAAGATAATACCTCGCATCCATCTCGTAAGAAAAAATTCGTGTGAATGAATCCGAAAATGATAATAAAATTCAATTCATAAATAGAGGAATTCTCTCGAAACGTTATCTGGTTTAAATGAATGTTTCAAGATTGTTTTTTTAATAAAATATTTTATTTATTATAATTTAGATTATTTGCTCGTGAATTGGAGATTTCCGCTATTTTATCATTGATCATGTCATCAGAACTTGACCAAATTAATATGGGACCAATCAGAAACTATACTGAACCCAATGAAATAATATATCATTAAACTCGGTTCACAATTGGCGAAGAAATCAAGTAACATAGAAAAAAAAAATTCAGTCAAATTGAGAACCTCCTCCTTTTTTGAAGTCGGTTAAAAATAATGTTTGACTCAAACCTATTACTCAGTAAGTACCCCCCAACAGGCAGCCTACCTAGTATTGAATTCACGCAAAAATTTTCAATTTTTTTTTTCTCATTATGTAGAAAAATATCGAAAACGGGGAGAAAAATCATTTTCAACCATGATTTTTTGTTTGTGTCTGTCGGTGTGTCTGCACTCAGATAACTTACGATAACAAGAAGGAAAGGTGGAATAAAGTTACGTTCTTGTGATAAAATATTTGTATTTCTAATACGGAGAACCAATTATAGGTTTTGAGCTTTCTAGATTTAGAATTTCTGGTTCCAAAATGAGGAAAACATCATTTTTGGTAATGATTTTATTGAAATTTCTAGAATAAAACATTGAACTGATGTGTTTTGAATCACCGTCTATGTATACAAAAATAAATATTTCATTTTTTCAATAAATTTTAATTTAGGAGATTAATCGGTAGGAATTAGGGCGAAAAAAATGTCATTGCAAAAGCGATCATTATTCCTTCTACATGTAAAGATAATGGAATAAAAAATAATTAATTCACCGAAACTCCAAACACCTTTCCGAGTCATGAAAAAGATTCACTTTTTCTTTTAAGTTATATTTAAGTTTATTATTAATTATAAGTAGGTATTTCTCTAGTTTAAATAAGTTTTCACTTTTTTTAGTTATATAATAAATGTGCGGGTGAGCACATTAGAATCTAATCGAGGAAAATAGTTAAGATATTGCAAGAATGCCAAATATACAATAAATTTTATAATTTTTCTCATTAGTATATCAAAGGATAATTGATATACTAACGAGAATTGTTTTGACCGCGCTTTTTTGAAAAATATATATATATCGCGAGACTACTGCGGATGACGCTATTGGAGTCTGCGGAGTCTTAAGTCTGGACCAAGAGAGAAAAAGATGTGATCCACTTCGCTACAATCCAACGTCATTTCGCGTATAGCCCGCATGACATTCGGATGGATCACCAAATGAATTTATATAGTTTGCAAAAAAGCGCGGTCAAAATAATTCTCGTTAGTATATCAATTATCCTTTGATATACTATTGAGAAAATTATAAAATTTATTTAACATCATTATTTCAAGTTAGAAATATATAAGTTCAGATATTATTTTCACTCAATATTTGACAAAAATTTCCTACATCTGATTCGCGATTGAATCAAACGTAGAAAACATTCGATTAATTAATGGCAAGCATCTAACATACATGCTAATAGAACAAGCGCTCTCGACTGGAGAGAATATATAACATCTGAGATTTGAAATTCATTTGGTGATCCATCCGAATGTCATGCGAGATATACGCGAAATGACGTTGGATTGTAGCTAAATGGATCACATCTTTTTCTCTCTTGGTCCAGACCTAAGACTCCGCAGACTCCAATAGCGTCATCCGCAGTAGTCTCGCGATATATATATATATCTTTTTCAAAAAAGCGCGGTCAAAACAATTCTCAATGATATGTCAATTATCCTTTGATATATTATTGAGAAAAATTATAAAATTTATTTAACATCATTATTTCAAGTTAGAAATATATAAGTTCAGAATTATTTTCACTCAATATTTGACAAAAATTTCCTTTTCAGACTAGTAGAGATTAATTTCTTAATTTATATTATTCTAGGAACAGCCTTTTGACTCTAGGTAGGAAAATATTAAATTGAAATGAATATCAGATTTAGATATTTATCATTTAAGCTGATTAATTCACCGAAACTGCAAATAACGCACCGAGTCTTTAAAAAGTTGCACTTTTTCCTCTAATTTTATTATTCAAATTAGTTGTCCCATAAATTGTTTTTGACATCGGATAGAGTTTTATTCAGTATAATTTTATTATTTTTATAAATAGGAGACCGGACATGAGTTAGTATATAGAAAAACAAACGTAAGCTTTTCTTCAATAAACAGAGAGGTCTCATTTTTCATGACTAAACAACTCTGCTTCAGCCCTGAAAGCTGAAACTCTCCTACACTACACCCACACCGTTCTCATATGAAATGCAAAATAAGCAGCCAGACAGACTAATGCGCAACAAAAACTCTTACTGATAAACTTTTGGTTTGGAATTAATTAAAGATTTTGTTTTCTATTTAATATCAGCGTATATTCAAACATTCTTGTTTTAGGAAAAAATATATAATTATATCTTTATCACTCAGAATAAGTAGGTATCTAAGCCTATGTAAATATACTTAAATAATACATTAGATAATCTTGATATGCTACAAATTTTGATGGAAGTTGAGATCACCCTCAAATAATAATAAAAATATCACTCCAGTAATATTTATGAAATATAATTTTTTTCCAAAAATCCTGATGAATTTCGAAATCTAAAATTCATTTAATATATCAGGTATAAACAGACTCCTTTTCAAAAATTTATATTTTAGAAATAAATTATTCTTCATATTATTATTATTATTATTTTTAGCATTGTCGATAAAGATAAAAATTTTCCCCAAATGCTCAATATTTCTTTTACTTAAGAAATTGTCTTCTACTAAATTCGAGCTGTAATTCTACTATTTTCTCAACTTAATTTTTCTTGGCTAATTTAACTTGGTTACACACTATGTATATTTCACTATATTTCACTACTTTTTCGAACTTAGCTTGTTTTTTCACAGAATTTTTAGGTTGAGATTTCTCTTCTTTTTGTAAGCTATGAGGAAGTCCGTTGGTCCAAAGGGCTAAAATTTTTATTTTTGAACCCCCCTCCCTCATTTTGGGTGGTTAGTTTTTGCATTTCTAGCCTTCTGGGCGCCCACAGAATATGTATACAAAATTTTGTTGAGTTTGGTCGAACGGGCTAGAATTTTCATTTTTGACCCCCCCCCCCTATTTTGAAGGGGTTGAAAGATAGAAAGTTTGGATTTTTGGAATTTTTCCTTTGTTTGTGTCCCAAACTCTACTAGCAGGCTAAATTTCATGATGCTGGAATGATTGGAAGTACCCTATAGGTTTTGATGACCTGTCAGTTAGTGAGTGAGTGCCCAAATTACCGTAGATATTTTCTCAGGACCATATTTCAGAATCTATTTAACCTATATTATTGAAATTTGGTACTCTCCTCAAATTGGATTACATAATTATATTTGTTAATTTTAGCTCTGTATCTCAAATGAATTCCGAGCTGTATGGTGGTCGAAATTGGCTTCGAAATGGTTCGTGTAAATAGCGTTGAGCGTGTACGAGCAAGCTAATGCTCGAACTTGGCCTGCGCACGCTGTGCGCTTTGATTACCTGCTACAAGGGTTGTATTCTCCCCTCTGGAATCGAACCTGAGACCCGAAAATGCAAACCGGGTCACTATCTACTCTGTGAGATGGACTCAAATATCAGGGCTAAATGTTACACTCAAATATTTAATCTTCATTTATAATAGAGTGAGTTCTTAAGAAATTTTAAGTCTGCTATACAATCGCCAATTTGAACTTTTATATTCATTATTAATTAATAATATAATATTGTTAGAGTTTCGTGGCTGTGATGAAACTGTACTAGATGAAGGAGGAGGTATCAGCCAAAGATGGAATCACTGGGTTCAATAAAACACCTTTAATAAGACGTTTCGGCCTGAATTTTTTATTTGGCCATCTTCAGTCAATTAGGAGTTATACACAAAATGTGGTACACATATGTGATCAAAAAATAATATCGAAAATCGATAATAATATAATATATGCAGGGTTGAAATCTTATTATAGAAATTTTTTAATTACAGTCATCTACAGCACAGATGTGTTGGTCAACTGACAGCATGTTCCGCCGAAAAACGAACCCTTGCAAATGTATTTTCATTCTTTACAGCACTCAAGGACCATTCTCTGAAATTGAGAAAGTAAGTCATAAATAAGGGAAAATCCCACTACGTGCCTTTTTCAATTCCACCCTTAAATGATAATATTTGTCACGTGATGTTAATTCTCCCACTACCCTTATGAGATGATGTCGATGAGAGTTTTGGCGACACTAGCAAACGGACTGGCAAACTGGCTTGCGACCAGAACAGTCACACGAACAGATTCAACGATACACGATAGATTCAACCCCTTTACGAACTCTCTTAACGATTACGATAATACTATAACGCCTTTATATTTAACGCCCTTCTAATGAAAGTTGTCATTCACCTGTATATAGAATATTATACTTGTTAATAAATATTTTATCTTAAGTGAATCTTTTATTTTGATAAAACTCCTAGACACAAAACGCAACAAGCCACTCGGAACCCAGACGCATGGATTAGTGAAGAGTCCAGTTCCCACATATATATAATACAATAATATTTATAGTCATAAAGCGAAATAGTCGTTCCAAATTGTATTTGTTTGTTATAAATATTTTATTAATTTAAGTTTATGGACTTAATTAAAATTAAGCAGACGACAACATTTTCAATTTGGTGCCATAACTCAAAACTAACTTTCATCAATGGGTTTATTATCAGTCAAAACTGAGCCCAGCGAACATTGAGATTTTTCAGAAGGTTACCTATTCATAAATTTTTTTGCAAGTAAGTCTCGCAAAACATATATAAGAATATATTTTTACTAGCCTAAATTAAAGAATGATATTTTTTATCTGGCATGATAGTTTTCTATATAGCTTTTTTGTCATCGGGCTTGAATAGTTTCGTTTATGCTCAGCCTCACGCACTTGGGGCCCCTGTTACTTACATCATATTTTTTTCATTATGCTATTTAAATTACAAATAATGCATTCTTCATTTAAAAAAGATTCGTGACGCAAATTAAAAATAAAAATATTTATCGCTATTCATTAAGCACTATTATTCTTCTCTTACGTAATTTCAAAAAATATCCTTTGTGATGCATCTCATTCCTAAGTTGGAACCACGAGTGGATAAAAATAAATAATAAATGACATACCTACCTTACCTAACTTTTAGAAAAAAAATATCTTGTATATATTATAATATACTTATTGCGTGTTTTATTTTTCACTCAACGTTATAATAAAAATTGCCTCTTCCTTTTACAAAAATACGAATTCTAATAAGCTTTCTCGGTTTTCTTACTGTGTTTGTTTTAAGCAAAATTAATTGTAAGTTTTATTTATAATTATTTACATTAAAATATTTGCACTTAAAATTCAAAATACCTTTCTATACATTTTTAAAAATGTGGTCTCCAACAAGCAAATAATTCCGACTACAAAATGCATTTTGAACGATTTATTACATGAAGTTTTATATTATTTAATTAACGAAATTTATTATATTTTACATAATATGTAAAGGAAATATGGTCATTGTTGGATTCCACATTTTTTTAGAATATTTTATTTCAGTACTTTTTATATTTTTAAAAGTTTCTAAAAATATATCTTATTATAGTAATTTTTAAATGAAAATATGAAATAACACAGAACTTTAATAGAAAATGATTTTTCCGAGTTATTAAATATTTTTTTCAGATAAAATTTTAACTTGAAATGTCTGTAAATCCATATTTATAATTTTAAAAAAATAGTCACCAATTACATTATAAAAGTCATATTAAAGTTTAATTTAATTAAGTTTCAAACTTCCTACCCCTGCGGCCCTTGATGGTTTAGCTCTAAAAATCATTACAAATTGACTCTTATACCACTATATTCTTAATTAAAACAAATTTCAAGAATCTTTACAAGAATTATTGTTTTTCCCAGACTCACTAAACGCCCTCTGGAAATTTTAGCGATGATACAATTGTTTTGTCATTTTATCGATTCAGCTAGAAAGCTTGCATAGACTTTGGCACAATATTGACAGGAAATTGTGGGTCAAATTAGTATTCTACTAAGCTTTATAAAATCGGAAGTAAAGGGAAATTTTTTCATGATTCTGTTTGCATTCCTCAAATATTAGTGATTCGGCAATTTTTTTGTCAGCAAACGGAAGATCTAAAGCTATAAAGCCCCATTATCTACTCAGTTCCTTGTTTAAAAAAAACAATCATTTCGATACCTGAGCCAATTTTCTACGATCTTCCGAACTCAAGGCATTACTATATCGGAACCCGAACAGAACTTCAAACAAAAAGAAAAAATTATACTTGAAAATTATTTTTCATGTATTTATAAACACAAATATATTGTGTAAGTTCAAAATTCCGGTCACCCGACGAGCTGAGCGTATCGAGTAAATGAGATTCATTACGAGTGAGAAGTAGACTTGTATATCAAAGTAGTTGGTTGCCGAGGAGTGAACCGCGATTGGAATTAGGTGTACACCGTCTTTGGAATTACTTTGGAATTCATTAGATAATTTATTGTCATCTATTGTCTTCTATTTGGAAATGAAAGTGGAAGTGGAAGTAGGTGTACACGATTTTAGGTCGCGGTTCACCCCTCGTTGGATGCTAAATGCATTTGTTTCAGGTAAGGAAACCAAGAGGTGTGTGTCCTCCTTTGCCTATTGACTTTTCTTATTTAGACATTACACTTTCTTTGAAGTTGGATATGCAAATAGCAGTTATTCATTTGAAAAAGATTTCATTCTTCCTAAAGAAGAGCGACTAGGACCTAAATGTCAAGTACCAGGCCCCTTAGCCTTCTAACATGACTCTCGATATAAGAGTGACAAAAAAGTAGTTATGAAATATTCACTTGAACTCATTAGAATGTGCGAAGAACTTGAGCACTTTATAAACTCAATCTAGAGGCTTATTTTATTTATTTGATATTTTTAATGATATTGATGCAAGAAGGTACAACCCCTTTAGTGCTTGGGTAGGCCTGGATTTGAATATACAAATTAAAGAAAGAACTTTCAGAGAATGGGTTGAAGCCTGTTGGGTGATACCTGTAGAGCAGAGATTCCCAAACTGTGCGCCGCGGCCTCTTCACAGTGCGCCGCGTAGCTTAATAATAAATTGAAGCTAGACATTTGGCCTAACTAGACAAAAAACAAAGTGAGAAGCAAAAAATTTATTTATTATTAATTTTTATCTCTTACATACGATTAGACATACATAAACATGAAAAAATTTAATTTTGACATCCTCGAAAAAATCTGAAATGCAAAGGTTCCTCCTGAGGTCTGAAATTTTGATTTTCATAGAAAAATAAACTATTAATTCCCAAAATATTTTTATCGATTCTTATACAAGGGTATTTAGAGAGACCAACTACGATATTTGTTTTGATATAAAGCGAAAAATTTTAACTTTGACACCCTTGAAGAAACTGAAATATAAACAAGAGTCCTCTGATATGAATTTTTAATTTTCATATAAAAATAAACTATTATTTCTCAAGATATTTTTGTCGATTCTAATTCAAGAATATTTAGTGAGACCAAATACAGTATTTGTTTTGATATATGCATGTACTTTTACTATTTATTTATTTGTTTTTCTTTTCATCTTTTCCATTTTTGTTTTATTTATTTGACATAGATATGTATAAAATTTTAATAATACGACTACTGTAAATAGAGAGGGTGAGAGAGAAAATGTATATATTACCACCAATTGTATAGACCTAATTTGTAAACTTCTTATCTTTTGTAAGAGGAGGCCCCCCCTCCTGCGGGGCCAAAATAAATATTGGCGCCATGGAAAAATTGTAAAAAGGCGCCGCGACTCGGGAAAGTTTGAGAACCCCTGCTGTAGAGTGTAGATGTAGTTCTAAACTAATAATAACATAAAAGGAATCGAAGGGAAATGGATAAATTAAAATACAGAGGTTTTATTAAGTGGGCCAGACGTTTCGTTAATTTATTTTGACTTCCTCAGTGGCTCATTTTATCACTCTTTGTCAAAAACAGATTCTCTATAATACAAAACAACATATTATTATATTATATTATTTTGTCTTATAAATGAGCCATTGAGGAAGTCAAAATAACTTAACGAAACGTCTGGCCCACCTAATAAAAACTCTGTGTTTTAATTTATCCAATTCCCTGCGATTCCTTTTATGATATACGAATGACGTAACAGAAAAAAAATAATAATAGTAAAAAATAATAATAATAATAATTGAATATTTTCGAGTGAATTCCATAAGTAGTACAGCCCTGAGCTTATGCATAACAATAGTGATTTGTACGCAGGCATTCATGAAATATTCCTAATTTCCTTAGTCAAAGTCACTCCACTCAGTTCTGGTAAGATTCAAGCATAGCTAGTAACTACTGGACGGTTATAATAAAGCACAGAACATATAGTGTAAGCACAAATAAAGATTAAATTTAAAAACACTCTACTTGTATAGATAACATTGCCTATCTTTTATCTACTCGTGGATATTATTATTTCGTTGAGAAATTTTTCTTTGCTCGATGTTATCTTGAAAAGGGATGTTCATTTTCCCATTGGCCTTCATCGATATCGAAGTTTCCATCGAAGGTAATTGCTTCCTAGACATGGCAATCGCGATGTCTCTTTACAAGATTTCTTTCTCAGGTGAAATTTATGTCATCTTTTTAAGACAAAATGAGTTGATATCCCTTTTAAAGTGATGACCTTTAATTTAGTTGAATTTTTAAATTATTCTTCTCCAGTGGTTCTCAAACTTTTTATAAAATCTATACTTAACATTACCACCAAAACCAAATTCAAAAATTTTAGTACCACTAACAAATAGAGCTGACACGTGTTCTGATGTGACCATCCACTTGACTTTACCATACAACATGGCCCCTCACTTATATTTAATATTTAATAAAATTATTTATAATCATGTATGGGCGGGGGAGGGGGGGGTTAGTTTTTCCATTTTTAGATTACTGTGGGCCCACTGTTTATCTATACAAAATTTGATTGAGTTTGATAGAAGGGCCTAGATTTTCATTTTTTGACCCTACACCCCCCCCCCCCCATTTTGGGCCGTTAGTTTTTGCATTTTTAGATTTCTGGGGTCCCACTGATTATGTAAACAAAACTTGGTTGAGTTTGCTCAAATGGCCTAGATTTTTAATTTTAACCCTCCCCCCTCCACCTTGGGTCGACATGCACCAAAATCTAATCAGCTCTTAATCTCTATGAACCAAAACTACGTGCGAATTTGGTTTCGATATTCCTAGTAGTTTTTGAGCTAGCTCATCCACAAAAATTTGGTAACGCACAGACTAACAGACAGACAACCAGACAACCAGACAAACAGACATTTTGACAAAACAATTATTATCTCGAAATTTATAATGTTTTCGATGTTTACTTATTAGTGCTTTTTTGTAGACCGAAATGCCATGGTTTCGCTAAATTTTTTTAATCAAAATAGTTTCAGCCGTTTTTGAGATATTTCGAAAAAAAAGAAGGAAAAAAAAACACTTTTTTCATGCACGATTACAATACCCTGTATGGTAAAGTAAATTATCTAGGTTCTCCATAATTTGTCCTAAGTACTTTCTTTCGAAAAAATAATTGGAATAATAAGTGAATACTTTTCCAAGACTCGATACGCTCTTTGTAAAGAAGTTCAGCAATCGTATCCTAGAGTTCGAACTGTTCTAATAATAATAAGTTAAATATATTAAATAATTTAGTAAATTGTAATTTTCAATTTAATTTTATTTACTTAAATTAAATATATACAAATATTTGTAATAAAGTGAGTTTAAAACTGGTGGAATTGGCGGAAAAAATGAAATTTTTCAAGACTCAATACGCTATTCTGTTTCTAAGACTTTTTGTTCTTAGGTTCTCGTGGTTATCTGAATCCATACGCACAGACAGACACACAAACAGAAAAATCATTGTTGAAAATGATTTCAGACATTTTTCAACACAATGAACAAAAAATGAAAATTTTTCCATGAATTTAATACTAGGCTCGTCGTATTTGAAAACGATATATACCTAAATAAAAGCCCTCAAAGTATCAGGAGAGGAATGCAATACTTATATAAAATATCTAATATCCTAAAACAGTGCTGTCTAACTCGTGGTCATGCAATGAGTGTGGCCCAACATAAAATCATAAACTTCCTTAAAACATTGAGATTTATATATAGAGATATATGTATTCCCTTTTTCGAAATATGGATGTACATTTGTACAATACGTGAAGCTTTTTTCAAGAATTAAATTCACTAAAACTCAAAATTATAAACTCAACTATATAGATAAAAAAATCAAAAATTCTTCTTCTCATATTTTCTTTTTAAAATATTTATTTTTTAATTCTTTTATTTTTCATTTGTATTTTAACCTATTTTATTAGATACTACACTTCTTTTGACTCAACTGGAGCGAAAGGACCTTCTTAAAAAATAAATTATCATTCTTCATATCCTTCTTTAATCCCATTTGATTTAAACCAGGGCTGTCCAACCCGTGGCCCAATATAAAGTCTTAAAATTCCTTAAAACATTGAGATTTATATGTAGATACTGTAAAACACATAGCAATTTGGCCTCATAATTTTTTTTTCTAAAATAAGAAATCTGAAAATTTTCTGTTAAGTTTTCGAAAAATAAAAGTGCTAATTTTAAATTTTGAATCTGGATTTAGATATCAAGATTTCCGAAAAAAATCATCATTTTTGTCTATTTTCGACTCCATTTTCATTAGAAATAAATTTTCTTCTTGCAAACTTTCTGATTAAATGTTCTAAAACAACAATTAGATACAGATCTGAAAGAAAAATTTTCTCTTTATCAGAATTTTATATTAATTATTTAGCCAGGAAAAAATATAAACAAATACTAATACATAATATCACTTTTTGTAAGTATGTAGCTATGTATTTACAATACGAGAAGTTATTTTCAAGTATACAATTTACAAAAATTAAAATTAGAAGCTCATTATGAGCTAAAAAAATAATAAAGTGCTTATTTCTACATTATTAACTATCTTTTTTGAATAACAAATATCAATAGAATTATAATATTTTAGACTATTATTTTTCTTCAAATGTGGCCCATGTAAACCAAAAAGGTTGGACACCCCTGTCCTAAAATAATATAAGTGAAAGTAAAGATACTTTACGATAATGAAAAAACTAAAACAAGTGTTTAATTTTGTTTTTTCAACCATCAAATGATTTAACTAATTTTTTCAAAAAATTGTGTAATACATATATTTCACAGGTAAATTAGGCCTCTCGAAAAAAAGTCTCAATTTAATAACACGATATATTTATGCTCTAACCAGAGGTCTTTCGCGTAGCTCTCATTAGTGGTATGTACAGTAGATATAAAGTTTTCAATATTTTTGTCTGTTATTCCAGTTGATTAGAAATGTTTTAATCGTTGAGGAAAAATCATTTTCAAGCAGAATTTTATAGCTTGTAATATTATACTGTTTGAATCTTTCACTATCGCTCTGTGTATGTGTGTGTGATTTGTGTCTATCACTTTTTATTAATAAAATTACTTTTTCCATGTTTGGGATACTTCTAATCCCGAATAATCAAATAAATAAATATTACACTGTCAAGAATTAGCCTTAATTCATTTGAAAAACCAAAATTTTCACTTTTTCTCCGATCCGAAATAATTATTTCAAGGAAAACTCAGACCAGGAAGAAATATATTACTTTTAAATTCTATTGCATAAGTCATTAAATTTGATTATTATATCATATGAGAAACGAATTAGAATCATTAATCTTGCGATTACTCTATTTAAGAAGCCTCCATTAATTACGTAAAGATGATATTTGATATTTTCAATCTCCCTTGGTTCCTTGTAACCATTAGTTAGTAAGGTGAAGAGTTCCGATTTTTTCACTCAAGATGTAATAATTATATAAAACGTGTTTACTAATTGTTGAGTGCTAAGAAACTTAGGTTTTTCGACTTTCTTCCCCCCACATAAAGGTTAGTAAGAATTTCCGGAGCCTGACTTATACTTATATTAATTAATATATACTCCTTACATATACATTTATTTTTTAATTATACCTTATGTTTTTGTCTAAAAGTGTAAAACAGCACCATTTATTTAGGATCTGACGTCTTCAGGGAAAGTTGACTCTAATTAGGTACACTGGGAGCTTAAAAATAAATTAATGGAAATTTTTTCAAGACATACTAGGGATCGAAGTAAAAATGTATTGTAATTAGTTATATTTAATTGTTGCGTCTGGAAAAGTATTATTTTTGCAATGTAATTTATACAAGGTGAGTCGGGAGGAAAGCACCAAATTTCAGGAGTGTATTGTAAACTTGAAAATAAAGTAAAAAAAATTAAATTTAAAAAAATCTAAAAAACACGCTTCTAAATAGTACAAAATAATGTAATACTTAATCAAAAAGCGTGGGGCGCAGAAACATGTACTTTTAATTAATTTCGACAAGCCTCACGCTTTTTGATTAAGTATTATATTATTTTGTATTTTTTGAAGTTGTTTTTTTAGTTTTTTAAAATATAATTTATTTTTTTACTTTTTAGTCTTAATTATTTTTATAGAGAAATATTTGCGGAATTTAACAGAACAAAAGTCACATTGATAGATACATAGATAGATACATAATAATATAAGCATGTAAAAACTACAATGTTTTGTTATCTGATTTTTATTTTTCTTTCAAGTTATAGCGTAATTTAAAATAAACTTAATTTCATTCATTAACTTTTTGGAAATCATAGGATTCTTATAATAAATATTCAAAAATACAACCATTCCCCTTTAAACCAGGAGTGACAGTGATTTGACGTTCATTTTAAAGTTTGTACCATTAAAGGCATTTCTCCAAGTTCGATTGGAGCGGTGGGTGTGTACTGCCAGACTACCCTTTACAGCAGAAGTCGGGGAACTTTTGCCATTACCCCAAAATATTTTTGCTTAGGTCGCTGTTCCTCATTCTTAATAGCAAAAAAAGCAAGGTAAATGTATATTATTTATTGAATTAATTGGAATTTACATGAAAACTATCTGTAAGTAAATAAAAATTGTAAAAATTAACATACATAATTCAAAAAGATTTTACGTTATAGAAAAATTATGTTTCATTTTCGCTAAAATGAATTCAAAAATTAGGACTTTTTGACGTGTGCAATTTGAATACAGTCCTCGGCATTCAGCCGATTTATGTTCTTCGTTTTTACGTTTAATAAATTCGAAAAACTAAAATACTGTTGGGCAAAATAACAATTGTGAAGTTAGTTGAAATTGAAAAAGCGACGTTGCCGGGGCTAACTAACTGCTTTTTAAAAGACTGTTAAACGAAAAAAATATACGAACACTCATCATGACAAAAAACGAATAACTTTTATTAATGTCTTTATATTTTTTTCAACTTTTATTAATTTTATGATTTTGAAATCCTGGAAAATCTATCAAAGTAAAAATATAATAATACCTATAATAGTTTATAAAATAGGAAATTTAAATAATGTCCTTATTGACCCCGATAGTTTCATCGTTAACCCATTTGGGGAAATTTACCCCGGTTCCACGACCCCTGCTTTACAGGAAGCAACTCGAACCATTTAGACGCCTCTGCTAACTTCTCACTGGAAACCTCTACAGGGCTAAATTTTTTTCCATATTACTGATCCATGAGCTTAACTAAATTGAAGGGTTTGCTGCTAAAAGGATGTAGCTCCATCCTATTGATGTTGGGAGATATTAACAGTATCTTGTGAATAAAAAATATTTTGTTTGGTACAAGAAGGATGTAGCTCCAATCGTCATTTTCAGCTTTACTCAACAGATGGAGCTGTCCCTCATTTTGAATTTTGTCGTCGTTTTGAATTTTTTAAACGTTTTTTTTTTGGTTTCCCAAAAACTGAAAAAATTGGAGCTACCTCCTTTTAGCAGCAAACCCTTCAATTATCAAATTTTATATTTCTATTGCTTATACCGTCCAAGTTACAAAAAGCCAAATATAGTGAAAATGCCATTTATTTATTTTAAATTACGCTATAACTTAAAAGCAAATAAAAATCGGATAACAACATTTGAGTTAAATTGAAAGTTTTTTGTACCGAGGGTAGCAGAATTTTTATATTTTGAAGGAGACAATAAAAGAGTGTGTCTTCTGTTGGAATTATAAATTTCATTTATAACGAGACTATAGTTTCGAGGGCTTTGCCCTCTTCATCAGTCTATTACAATTGATTCACAGGAATTTATAATTCCAGCAGAAGATACACTTTTTTATTGTCTCCTTCAACATTTGAGTTTTTTTTATTTTATTATTTCATGTGTCCCTCTCATTCCACCTCTGCCCAATGAAAGGGTTCTTATCAGTCTTTGTACAATACACTCCCCCTCCCACTCATTCTGTATATTGGAAATAAATAGATTGAAAATTAAATAAAAATTAAATTAAATTATGGTAAATGTGGTTTAATGGTGCGTAAATTAGTAAATTGGTGGGGTCATATAATATACCGGTTAAATTTTTCCTCCTGCCCCGCAGGAAGAGACTGAACCCCCTCAGGCAATCCATATTTCAATTTTATACATTATATAAATGCAATAAAATTTCGATTTGCCAGAAGTATCAGATCTGAACATAACAACATAAGATATATTTTTAATGTTAAAAAGCACTAAATCCACATAGACGGCTAAAACTGAGTATTTAATACAAATTGAGGTCCTACTCCCCTACTATGATAATATCTATTTCGGACTTAGATTTACACTAACTTATTAATGTAGAATTTCTTGCCTTCTTATTTAATGTTTATAGCCAAATCTTTAGAAATTTCCTTTAGTGCTTATAAATATTATTATTATATAGGTGTTTTAGGGCGCATCAACGACAAGGGTTATTGCGCCTCAAATACAAGACAACTTAAAACGTCTTAAATAAATAGTATCATAGACAAATAAAATAACAAGATAAATTTTATAAAATAACAACAAAATAGATCTATACAAAATAACAACAAAGATAATACTATATAAAGTAACAACAAAATAGACCTATACAAAATAATTAACAAAGATAATACTTTTATAATGGTAGCAACGTTAGTCAGCTTCCGCCATCTATTGAATAAAATAAGAAATTTTTCTCCACGAATTTCAAATGATTTAATCCACAATACGTTAAGTGCAGATAAAAAAATCCTCATTTAACCAAAATCGATGTTTCCACAAAGTTGAGGACGACTTTTTTTAGATAGAATACGTTATTGCAATACTTTGCTCGTTTTTTTTTTTTATTTTTTCAACAACCAATCAATCGATATTCATAAAACAATTGAGTTTGGACAGAACTACAAAAATGTTTAAGCTTCCTGTAATAAATGAAATTTTTTTTATTAAATTATTAAATTAAATTAAATTATTTATAGTCCTTATGTACCCTTGTGTCTTGTTCGTTTTTTTATCAATATCGTTTTAGCAAATGACTTTACCAAACACCTAGCCCCTCTCTTATATTTAATTCCAGCTGACGACCCTCTCCCCCGCCCATTTTGGATAGTAGGCTTTTGAATTTTTACTCTTTTGGGATCCCACTGATTGTATGTATACAAAATTTGGTTGAGTTTGTTCCAGACTGGTGAGACTATTTTATTAGAAATATCAGCTTTCTTCGATTTTTGTTGGAAAAAATTTGTAACCCCCCCCCCTCTTTTTGGTCACTATCAATTTTTTTTAGTGAGTCTTTTTCATAAGGTCACATGGGGTGATGCATATGCAAAATTTCGCACCAATCGATTAAAGGGTCTATAACTTATATTGATAGTTCTATAAATTTTTAACCAAAATGATTCTAAAAGTCGAAAAGTTAAAAACACGTCTTCATAATAGTAATTTTTTTCTTCTAAATTTTCTGATTTGATTCAATGTAGTATAACTCGACATTATTCTATATAATTTAAGATTATAAATTAATTGCAGAAAACATACTTGTGTATAAATCATTTGGGAGTTTTCTTGCAAAGATTATTCAGCCTTGATTCTTGGTCCATCTTAGAAGCGTTTCCGACGTTTCTATTTCTTAAATATTGCGCCACGGCATGCACTTCACTAAAATGAAATTAATAGTCTTCCCTAGTAGTCCCTTAGTCTCCTTTGCACCTAATAAGTATAAATATCAATAATAAAATAGTTCCTGTTTCTATAGGATAGACATCATGTATACATTACTGTCGATTCGAATGCATAACTCTCAGGGGTTACCGTTCAGCTCGATTGGTTGGTTGGCGTTGGTAAACACTAGCTTAAGAATTTACGGTTAAAAATAAAGAATCTAGAACTTACTATATATTGATAGTTCTATTTTTTAACACCCTCCCCCCCAAAAAAACTCTCTTTTTTATTAAAGGTTCATTTTATAGTATATTTCATTTTTCTTGTTTTATTAGTTTGAAATATCATTTTAATTTTTTAACCCCACCCCTGCCTATTGTAATAAGAAGAAAAATGACATAAAAAAATTAAAATCATTAAAAATCTTCCGCTCGCGCATAGAACATATGAAAAATTGGAAAAATCACGATATATTTTAATTTTTAGTTAAAATTTTTAAAATAAACACTCGCTAGTGTTTTATGCTTGTTTTATAGTTTAGATAACCTAAATAAATTAAATTCTGATCAATAATACACTTTTTACGTTATATTTTTACTTTACCATACAGGGTATGGTCAAGTATTGTAATCGTGCATGAAAAAAGTGGGTTTTTTTTCCTTCTTTTTTTTCGAAATATCTCAAAAACGACTGAAACTGTTTTGATTGAATTAATTATGGCATTTCGCTCTACAAAAAAGCTCTAATAAGTGAACATCGAAAAAATTATATTTTTCGAGATAATAATTGTTTTGTCAAAATGTCTGTAAGTTAGTCTGATTGTCTGGTTGTCCGTTAGTCAAGTGGATGGCCACATCAGAACACGTCAGCTTTTTTCTAATGTTGTGCGAACGTAAAAAATTATTATTGATCAGAATTTAATTTATTTATTGTTATTTCAACCATTAAACAAGCCTAAAACACTAAAGTGTGTTCATTTTAAAAATTTTAACTAATAAAAAAATTAAACATATCGTAATTTTTGCAATTTTTCATAAGTTTCCATTTTGATGCGTGAGCGGAAGAAGTTAAATGATTTTAATTTATTTTATGCAATTTTTCTTCTTATTACAATAGGCAATTTTTCCGCACTAAAGCGTTTTCGAAAAAAAAATTCACCTTACCAATGTACATATATATTCAGTATAATATAATACACCATTACCAAGTTTTTTCACTTTTAGTTTAGTTAATCGATTTGACAAATTGCGATTCAAATAAGCAAACCGCTGATATCTGGCTTTTTCTTACAGACGTTGCATTTTTCGGTCGGAAAGTAATCGGATATTTTATCTACGCAGTTGGCCGTGGCTTGTGTATGTATATGTAACTGCGTGGGTGACCCCGACCAAGCCTGAGAGCGTCAGTCTTAGCTAGACATCCGACCACTAAGCAACCAATTCTAGGCTCTCTCTCTGATTCTTCATAAACAAGTCTAAGAAATAATTCATTTTTTTTCTTTAAATAAATCATGGCGTTTGGTAAGATAAATAATAATAATAATTAATTAATTTTTTTAATAAAATTAACACTTGTCGTTTTCTTTCCAATAACTTAATGTATTAATTTCAGGAAATACTACAAATTGGTACACCGACGAAAGAAGACTTCAATTTTCAAATCAACATACGAAACGATGACGTCCCATAAAACAAATGCGAGGATTTCGAGAGCAAATAATTTCGAACGAACAAGTTCATGAAAATCAGCACAACGAAGAGTGTAGCTGGCGAGTGCTTGTAAGTACACACAGATTATTTACAGGCTCAATTTATAAAATTTCATTTCATTAAGAATCTGACTCATGTTTTGGAAACATACAGAACCGTATTTAAATATTGGTATTTAATTAAATTTAAATATTAATCCACAATAAAAAAATTGGCTTTCCATACATATGCTCCCTGTCCTCGTATATTTATATTATTTTATTTCTATTACACACAGTGTTCTCTTACAGAATAAAATATAATTATTTTTTAAAAAGACATTAATGTTTTTAATAAGATTGAAGTAATTTTTGGAGACGTAAGTGAATTTATCAATATCCACTTAATTAGTGTTTTTTTTAAATAATTTTAATTATTCAAAATTAAGGCATAAAAAAGTTTTTTATAGTAAACATCGAAGGAATTAGTTATTAATTGTTTATTTATTAAAAAAAAATCAGGATTAAACGTCAAGTAAGCTCGTTCTGATTTCAAACGAAATTTAATCAGTTCTTGGTCAAAGTATAAAACAATTAAATTTAAAATTTTATTTTGATATTCTTTTTGGTTTTTGAGCTAGAATGTCTACAACATTTGGCCATTCACTCACTCGATTTTGAACGAGTAAGAAGATATTTTGACAAAATAATATCTCGATATTGACTATACAATTCTTTTTTGTAGGTTTTAATTCTTTAATTTTGCCTAATTTTTGGGATTAAAATATTTTAAATATTTTTTGAGATATTTCGAAGAAAGTGAACAAAAACAAAAATTTTATTTTGCACTATTATACAATGAATAGGATTTAAAGTAGAAATGTAATAACTGAAATAATAATTTTATTGAAATGTATAGCTATAAAAATAACAAGAAAAACCTCAATTGAATTCTAATGTGAGAGAGAGACTTTATTTTACTCAAATTTAAAATAAACATTTCTGAGAAAGTAACTGATTTATTATATACTATAATGATACGGATGTAATTAATTTTCAAAATAATAACACAGTCCGGAGAAATTTGGTTTTTGAAAAGCTGTTCGAATGATTAAGTTATATTTCAATTCATACGCTCAAATACACAAGGTACAAATTGGTGTCTAAACAAATTCAATAACCCCATAATGAATAATAAGTTTTTAGTACAAGTTGAGATTTTCATTCTCTAAACGCTCTTACTCAAAAATTAAGATTTTTTTTTATTCTTCTTCAATCAGCCTAAGTAGATATGATTATAATAGTGTTAAACTAAGACAGTGCGGTGTTGGTTTCTAGTGAAACATTATGTAAATCACACTTAAGGCAAATTTTTGTAGTGTTTTACAGAAATAAATCTTAAAAATTTTTCGAGTTATTACCAAAACCTTTTTTAAAATTTATTGCTGCAAAACACTACAAAAACTCCTATTCACTTTAATTTACATAGAAGAATAATTATACACATTTATAATAATTAATTTTTACTTTTCGAAAAAACGTGATAGGCAAAAAATAAATTTATTTTCTAATTCAGCAGCTATCAGAGTCACATAAATTTAGCCGCACAACTTTTTCATCCAAGATCTGTGTAATTTCGATTATTATTATTTTCAAAATTAAAATGTAGCTTCTACAAATAAGCAAATATTTATTAATTTTATTTTATTTTTCTAATTGCGTCAAACCAGTCTTTTTTAAATAAGGGGTTGTTCATAAATTACGTCACATAGTAAGGGAGGAGGGCGCATCTCAGATTTTTGACAAAATGTGACAGGTGGGGCCCGAGGATCTTAAAAATTGTGATGTCACAAAAGTCAAATTAAAATTTTTTAAAAATATATAAATATATTTTTTAGATTTCAGATTATTATTATTCGCCTAGCTCTTACGCAGCTTGCATTCTTTACCGCGCATTTTGTTGCCTAAATACAGGCGACATAAATCATGTTTAAATTCAGACTACACTTTGAGGATTTTAATCCGTACAGTTAATTATTTATATTTTATAATTCAATATTTTTCTTATACATGCCAAAAAATTGATTTATTTTTAGCAAAAACACTTATTTTTTTTTTTAATAAATAAACCCTATTTCTTATAATTAATTAATTTCATTCCTTGAAGAATAATACTAGTACCTAATATGTAGTAATAGTGAATGAGTTACCTATATGAAATGAATAAGAATAAAGTTAAACTTAAAATATATAAAATTCCTTTAGTTGAGTTGAATTAATAAATTTTTTTTCTAGAATTATTAAATTATAGGGTATAAAAGCGATAATGTGACGAGTGGGGGCTCAATGAAAATGTGACAGAATGTGACACAGAAGGAGAGGGGGGGCTAAATATCTTTAAATCCTGTGACGTAATTTATGGACTCCCCTAAATACCATCGGGAACTTTATGTCAATTTACCCAGCCAACTCAGATTCAATCATTTATTTTACTTTACATTTGTGGGTTCTCAAAAATTGTTCCTTAAGAGTGCGAGCTGTTCCACAGAAGCACAGTAGAATATTGTTGAGTGGTGGAATTTCATTGTTCCTTATCCCACTGGTGAACACCATTGTTGTGTGGTGGTATTTCGGTGTTTCAGATCCCTCTGCTGCACATCGTTGTTGTAGGGTGGTTTTTGGGGATAGGGGTTGTTTGAGATTTAAATGCTGCCACCACGGATGGGGTGAAATGATTTAATTGATTTATGAAGAACATTTGTTTATTGGTAAAAAAAGATAATAGACATAGTACAACGTTAAAAGCCTTTGGCTGCTTAATGATAAGTATTGTTTTATATATTAAAGATCAATTCAAAGTACTCGTTTTCGAGTATCAAAGGAGAGTGTCTTTTCTCTCAAACACTCCCCATATTTACTAGTGTATTAATATTGTGTTTATTTAATTTCCAAAATATGTCCTCAAAAGGATTATAAATAAATGTTATTATTCACAATCAGGTCGAAAGTTGCTTACAATTATAGTTGATAATACATGGTTGACCTTAATGTCTTTAATTTTATTTAAATAATACATTTTATTTTTCATGTTTACAAAATATTTCTAATTCGTTAGATTTAAATATTTATTTTATTTGATCAAAATAATAATATTTAATTCTATCAAAATAATACATTTTATCATGTTTATAAAACATTTCTAATTCGTTTCTTTTATTTGAGGTCGTTGATTAACTTCAAGTGATATTTTTTCAAAATATTAAGTTAGGGCATTTCTAAACGCCGACAGGTACAAAAATTACCTATCACCTATAAGGGTCGGTTGTATGTCGCAAAGTAAATGCTTTTTACCACTAACAAACGGTAGATGGTAAATGGAGCCACTGGGATGGCCAATCAGATGACAGGAACTGAAAGTGCCTGTCATCTGATTGGCCATCCCAGGTCCTCTATTTACCATCTGCCGTTTGTTAGTGGTAAAAGCATTTACTTTGCGACATACAACCGGCCCTTAGTGAGATGGAATTTCTCACCAATGGTACCAATTTATAATGTTGTGCACCAAACCTTGCCTTGTAAGGTTTGGTGCGGTTGTGAGCCTTCCTGAAAGATGGCTCAGGTAACGTGTCTGAGGATGAGTTCTTCCGCCCGCACTCTGTGGTGTCAACAGATTGATGCCCTGCTGAAGGTGGTCTGTAGTGGTAATTGATTCAAAAGATGGTATAGATTTCACATGTAGTTTATTAAAAGGTTGTCGAGGCTTGGTGCCGTAATTTACATATCAATATCGAGAGCGACAAGCCCAGTTCGTGCTCCCTCAAAGATGGAAAAGTGACTGCCCCTGTGGAGGGGGGGGGGCTTTTAACGAGTGTTTGTGCAATCTGGCATCTGTTTTCTGGGTCGTCGTCAATGGTTATTTTCTGGGGCCTTCACGCGAAGCTTAGGACAGCATTCTCAAGTGGCTTACATTGTGACATTAATATTAAGCAATATTAAGCATTATAGAGAACAGATTTCTAGACCAGAGATTTAGCAATAACTAATAAAAATTAGGGTGTGAATAAATAGCGTGAGAATATTAGGGTAAACTCTAGAGACCCGAACCTCAACAGCATAGATGCCATTTAACTCATATCAGAAAGAATTCACTTGTCTTTGCACTTTTTGTTAGTTAGATGAGCGTAAATGCTCAATCAGCGCTTGACCAGGATATTCTTTCTCTCTTAATAAAAGTAATTTATACATTTTAAAATACTATATTATATTTTTTTTATTCATTTAAAATATTATTATATTACATTTTTCTAAATAACAATTCCTTTCAAAATAAAACGTAAATTAGACTTATTTGTTTATTACTTGTCCAAAAAGAAATCAATGATCCAATATATTTAGAATTGTTTTGTCAATAAAACATTCTATCATATATTGAAATCGCAGCTTTAGGAATATAAGTTACGTTGTTTATTGCCTGGAGTGAGTTTTTTAAAAACAATCGAAAGATTCGTTTTTAAAATACTTTTTTATTTAAAACAACTTTTATATTTTTACATATGGTTTTTTTTACATTGATTGATTATAATTGATTATTCTAAGTGATTATAAGAATACTTGAATAACTGATGGTTATTCTAGGGGATAAAATGATTTTAATGCAAGTTGGGTTGACCCGGCAAGGAATCGTAATGTTCCTGCGTATAATAATAATAATAAGTAAGCAGAGCTAGCAGAGCGGAGTCTGAATCAAGCCTGTTGATAATAATAGAGAAGTGAGAAGAGTAGGCTGGCTAGCTCAAGTCAAGTCTCTTTAGTAATGAGTTTAATGAAGTTAATATTTAAGGTGATTTAATTGAGCTAAGGTATGAAGCAATAATCTTTCTTCATTTATAGCGAGTATCTTTTGAATTACCGAAAGGGTTGAAGCTAAATTTTCTTCAATAATTTTTACTTTTTCTAGTTGATCATTAATTTTATTAATTAAATTATTGTGTGTTTTAGAAATTATTTCATTTTGATTTTGAAGTTTTCTTTGATTTACTGTTAATTGATTCAGAATGTTATCGTATCTTTGGCGGTCTTCGTCATCTAAACTTCCCTTAACAAATTTAAATATTGATCCGAGTCCATTAATCAATCCACGCTTGGATCTACTTGGGGTTGCTAGATTATTCATTTTTGTATCTTTAGTATTTTGATTATGATTTAATAAGTTAAAGTAACTAATATGTTCTTTATAGAATTTATTGTCTTTAGCAACAATATTTAAGAAGTTATTCAGTGCGTTTGTAATTTGTTTATTAGTTAAATGGATATATTCTAAATTATAGTAATAATGAATATAATAGTAATTTTGAAATAAATATGCTTCTTTAAATTTATTGAGTTGATAACCGATATTGTCATTAATGTCTTCAATTGTCTGTCCTGTGCTTAGTCTTAAGGTCAGGAAGAGGGTGATTGCGATAAAGTACCACATCTGGCTGTTTTCTTGTGAATCCTCGAAGGTTGTTGTGATAGATCGGGCAACACACAGCGCGTTGGTCGTTTGCTGGCAGTCCGGGGGGTGGCTGGGTGGTGTCGCTCCTCGGCTGGCTTGGCTACGGCTGGCTGGCTGGGATCCCCAAAACTCGTCACGTCGTGTGGAAGTCTCGAAGAAATGTTAGCGTTTCACAATCTTCGAATTCGAACGAACACTCTTCTCTGGATACAAGGCGTCTTTGTATAATCAATTGTTTATGTTGGGTTTTTTGTCGATGATGAATCCGATGAAAGGGAACCAAATCAATTCATCTAGCGATTGCTTAGGGTGAATGACTTGTTCAAAGGTCACTGCTGAGGGTGCCAGTTACGTTGTTTATTGCCTGGAGTGAGTTTTTTTAAAAACAATCGAAAGATTTGTTTTCTAATCTCGCGATTCCCTGCGTATGGAGCCCCTCTGTTCCCCTCCATAGAGGCCGCCCCCCCTCGCAACGAGGCTTGGCTTTGAATTGCCTCAAAACATCCTTCAAAAATGCCCGTTCGGTTGAAACATGGCCGATGAATGGGAGATAATTATACCGAGTCCCCTGCGATATCTCAGGGCCGGGGATGGTAGCCAAAACAATCAACTAGTCCCGGATTGTCAAACAATCCTCAAAATGAAGATGATGAATGGAATGAAACGGAGCCGACTCAATTTGAAGACTCGCATGACAATATGATTCGGGATTTCAAAAAATGGAAAATCAATCTAGATTCATTTAAAATAGAAACCATACTATTCAAAAAAAAAATACACAAACAATAGAATAATAGAGCGACTGAAAGTAAACGGACAGATAATCCGCGTTAAAAATACGACATCAAAACTCACTAAGAAAGAGCTATGGAAATATAAGAAATATTTTTCCCCTTCTATCTCGGAATTCTTGTCTTTCAGTCAAAAAATAAAAAACTTCTATATAAATTCTCCCAACAATTTAATTTGTTCAACTCCAAGTATAGATCATTGTTAATTCGATTATTTAGTATTTCAAAAACTGCAAACTGAGCACACAGACAGGCACCCACACATTGGCCTATTTCCGGCCTACCCACACCTTCCCGTGTGAGAGACGCCTCTATCTGTCTCACTTGCACTCCCTTGACCTGAGCGATATTTCCCTCGCTAAAACACAGCCGGCGTCTGTGTGTCTGGCAGCCAGGTCAGCATTTCTCTGACTATATCCAGATGACCAAGAAAACAATTAACCTATGACATAGGAAATAAAATCAAATTATTTTATATAAAAAATTCGACCAACAGATAAATTGTCCCAGGTGCTACGGAAGCGGCACAAAAAAAACTATTTCTAGCAACGCAATTAAAGGAACATTAAATGAAAAAAATTCAACCCAATTTTTTCCTTACCCCTAAAACATTTAACCCCGGTTCATCAGTGATTCGTCTTATTGCAACGAATCCTGGTCACGGCACCATTTGTAAATTTTAGGAGCCCTTATATGGTCGTATAGTAAAGGGGGGTGGGTCAGACAAAGTCGGAAGGTCGGTTAGTCACCTCTCTCTAGTAGTTACCTGAATACATTATTATTTCTTAATACTATTAGTTACTACATAATACAGACAGGTGCACCCCCAATATCACTTCCTTCCCCCCCCTTCCTTGGTATTTACAAATATAATTTGAATAAATTTTCAAGTTCCTTAAAAAAATTATATTACTATCATGAAGTATATTTAATTTACAAAAAGTTAATGATGTTTCTAAGCTTTAGCAAATATTTATAAATTAAGTCGAAACTATAAGTTGAGCTAGGTGCCTTTATAAATTTCATACAATTTCGCTTTGGCTAACTTCAACGGTATTTGCCAAATTTTGTTCCTTAATTTTAATTTTGTTTAAGTCAATATTAATTTTATCAATAGGTTCATTATGCGTTTTAGCAATAATGTCGTTTTGGTTTTCCAATTTGCGTTGATTTAATGATAATTGAATTGGAATGTGATCGTACCACTGGGGGTGTTCGTAATCTAAGTTGCCGTACCGCACAGGTATATTCCTTATCATTTCTATTTTCCTAACAAGAATGCTCCGATGCACCAATGCGATCATGTTTCATTCGCCCGCAAACATATTTTTACTGTCACTATTTTCTCGAAATAGATTTCAGGTTCCTTCTCTCTCCTTTAAAAAATTTCGAGTTATTAACCCTGAGGTTATCAAAACTTTTTTAAAGATTTATTTCTCTAAAACACTACAAAAACTCCTATTAAATTATATTAATATATTTGAACTTTTATAATTAGATATTATCGATTAACGGTAGCATTTCCATTTTTGTTTTATTAGAACAATATTTGCTTAGTAGAAGATGACAATTAATTTTTTTCTTTTGTTTTCCTTTAGCTTAGCTTAAAAGGATATATATAAATTATGTTGTTCAATCAAGGAACGAGGTTCTTAAAAACAAATACAAAGTTTTATTAACACAAATTATGTAAATTCAATACAATAATTATACAAGGAGGCTCGAACGCAAAATGCGACGAGTAGTCCAAAGGACTTAGAAAATTGAGATAAGTTTCCGCTAAAGGAACAGAATGAACAAGAGTGAATCTTTAAGAGCGTCTTATATAGGTTAACATTGCTGTGTCACCAAAAGAGCACCGTGAGAAACTGCACTGGTCATCAAGATGCACTGTGGAACAGACGTCGAGAAGAATCGCTGAGTTTGCGGGAATCGGTTGTGTAACTTATATTTTTCAGTAAAAAGGAGTTAGTAAATACTTTGATTGTTCAGTTATTGTAGTTCTTTTAAATGTCTAGGCATAGGGGATGACATGGCTGTCGTTGACCTGTCTCTGTGATCATTATAATTTATCTGTTTATAAATTTTCACAAGAAGAAACATTACTAGTTTATACCTAACATCACGGTTATGTGGTACTTATTGAAGAACTCATTACGGTGATTATTATTTTATATTTCTTATCTATTTTAAGTTGAGCTTCCCTTTCTTTTAATACGTTACCTCCTAAGTTTCTCTAGGGTTTATTGCTTAGTCAAATATGTGACGAGGGTAGTTTTTAATTGAAAATTTTGCACAGATGTTTCTCTTCCCAGAGTTCTTTATAGTCTGAAGGATTTGCTCCTTTCGTTGGCGAATACCCTTATAGAACTAAGGCCCTCTTTCTCGGGGATGAGCCAGTCCTCGAAAATCTCTCTAGTCTTAAATTCAAGGGTGTAGAAATTCGTCATCCCTTCAACTTAGGGAGGCTATCAGTGATATGAGATATCTTCGTTTGATAAAATTATTTCATGTACTCGGACGGCCAAATTATTCAATTTCCTTTTTCCCGTATAAAAAATCCTAGTTTTTTTCAGCCATAGCTGGGACGGCATTTATACTCAGGTCAATTCTTTCCAAGTCCCTCGTCATTTCGATAAGGTCTGTTAATAGCCTGGTCATATCTTCTTCATCATCCTCCCTGAGTTCTTTATATAGTCTGAAGGATTTGCTCCTTTCGTTGGCGAATACCCTTATAGAACTAAGGCCCTCTTTCTCTGGAATGCGCTAGTCCTCGAAAATCTCTCTAGTCTTCTCTTTCAATGGGGTAGAAATTCCTCATCCCTTCAACTTAGGGAAGCTATCAGTGATATAAGATATCTTCTTTTGATAAAATTATTTCATGTACTTGGACTATTCAATTTCCTTTTTCCCGTATAAGAAATCTTAGTATTTTTTCAACCATAGCTGGGACGGCATTTATACTCAGGTCAATTCTTTCCAAGTCCCTCGTCATTTCAACAAGGTCACTTAATAGCCTGGTCATATCTCCTTCGCCATCCTCCCAGAGTTCTTTGTACAGTCTGAAAGATTTGGACCTTTCATTGACGAATACATTTATAGAATTAGACCCTATTTTCTCGTGGATGACCCAGTCCTCGAAAATCTCTCGGAGCACGATAGTCTTAAATTCCAGGGGGTAGAAATTCCTCATCTCTTCAACTTCTGGAAGCTATCCGAGATCATCAAGGCGGTCACCACATTCTCCTGTATAACCTTGAAAACTGAATTATACAATGTTTTTGGATTAGATTCGATTTTGATTTTGAGTATATTAGGTGAATCCTGTCTACTCTATAATTTAAAATAAATAAGTCATCCACAGTTCTTTACGGGACGGCATTTATACTCAGGTCAATTCTTTCCAAGTCCCTCGTCATTTTGACAAGGTCTCTTAATAGCCTGGTCATATCTCCTTCGTCATCCTCCCAGTGTTCTTTGTACAGTCTGAAAGATTTGGACATTTCGTTGACGAATACACTTATAGAATTAAGCCCTATTTTCTCGTGGATGAACCAGTCCTCGAAAATCTCTCGGAGCACGCTAGTCTTAAATTCCAGGGTGTAGAAATTCCTCATCCCTTCAACTTATGGATGCTATCTGAGATCATCAAGGCGGTCACCACACTCTTCTGTGTAACCTTGAAAGCTGAATTATACAATGTTTTTGGATTAGATTCGATTTTGATTTTGAGTAAATTAGGTGAATCCTGTCTGCTCTATAATTTAAAATAAATCAACGATCCAGAGTTCTTTATATAGTCATTTGGTTGGATAGTTCTTTTCTTGTTTGAATTATTAGAATTAAAATTAGATTTTAAAGAAGGAAAACTTTCCATATCATAAGTAAAGGGTTTAGAAGGGACATATGCAAAACCATCTGAAAATGGTTTGTATTTTATTGTGTCTTGTGCTTCTTTATAAGAGTAGCATTTTAGAACCATCAATTCTCTAATTTTTTATGTCTCGAGTAGTCTTCACATTTGTCCAGTTCTGAACAAAAATGATCCTTTTTGCAATTTATACAAATAGGCTTATCTTTCATAGGGCAGCGATCAAGCTCATGATTGTCAAGGGCTCCACAGGCTTTGAATCTAGGTTTTTTGCTTCTGCAATTCCTGGAATTATGGTTAAAGCGCCAGCAAATTTTGCATATTGGAGGCTTAGGAATAAACGGAATAACTTCGCATCTGACGGAATGTATACAAATATAAGAAGGAAGTATTTGGCTGCCAAATGTAATTTTAATTGAATTCGTTGGTAATAGTTGAGGATTACTATTATCTTTGGAATTCAACAAACGGTTCATCCTGTCCGCTTTAAGAATTTTATAAGGAGAAGTGCAGAAGCAATTTTCTAGGAAATTATTTGCATCTAATTCTTGAGGATAGTTTCTAACTACTCCTATTCTAGTAGTAAAAAATAAGGGAATATATCCGGTGTATTCAGAATTTTCCAATATGGGGTCTTTAATGAATGGATTTGCATCAGTTGAGGTTTGGAACTGGATTCTAATTTTGAATTTGTTAATTTGTGAGATTCCAAGGATAGAGTGGTTGAATTTATTCATATTTTGGTAAATAAATTTACCAAACACCATTGGGTGGATAGGTTTAGATATTGTTTTGGATTTGATTTCATCAATATCTCCAAGTAGAGTATCCATCCTTATCAATAAAATATTTAATTGTGATTTTTTTTCTAAGAAAATGAAAAATGGTCCAGTATCGGTATTTCGATATTCATTATCACAAAAATCTATTATGGAGCTACGATACCCTGAGGGCATGACATTTTTATGAATGTTTTCTTCTATACCAGAATAGATTATATAGGTAAAACAAGCACAAATAAATGATAATTATTTTTGTAAATTTAGGGGCCCATTGATGATCGTATAGTAAAGGGGGGTGGGTCAGGTAAAACCGGAAGGTCGATCGGCCATCTCTCTCTCTAGTTCAAGAAATGATGGATTGCCAAGAAAAGGCAATCCGATTGGAATACGATTTAAAATTAAAGGATAAAATGCTGATTCCATTAAACACGAAGCTAAAAAAAATTGGCTCGAAAATGGTTCGAAACCTCCCTCAAAAAATAACTCAAAATGAAATTGATCAAGAATAACAATTCGAGCAAAGGGGCTGCTGTTCACTGACTCTATATTCCCCTATGTTTACGAATATATTGCGGAGCCCCTCTATTCCCCTCCATAGAGGCCGTCCCCTCTGCTACGTGACCTTGCCCTCTTGAAAATTGGACATTCGGATTTTCGATACTTTGTTAAACAAGTGAAATATCCCAATTAAAGGCCCATCCACCCCATTAAATATGAGTAGTTGTGATACATATTGTTAATTTAATCATTTAGTAATTCAAAACGCTGTCAACTGCAAACTGAACCCACAGACAGGCACACACACATTGCCCTGACGCCGGCCTACCCACACCTTCCCGTGCGAGCGTGGCCTCTCTCTCTGTCTCACTTGCACTCCCTTGACCGGAGCGATATTTCTCTCGCTAAAAACCAGCCGGCGCCTGTGTGTCTAGTAGCTAGGTCAGCAATTCTCTGATTATATCAAGATGATCAAGAAAACAATTAGATTTATGACATAGGGAATAAAATTAAAATGATTCTATAAGAAAATTTTAACAAAACCGACAACTGTCCCAGGTGCTACGGAAGCGGAAAGGAACAAAACGCTAATTTTGTTGAGACACAAAAAAAAATTAGGATTCTAGTAACGTAATTCAAGGAAAATAAAATAATAAAAATTCCACCAAATTTCTCTCCTCATCCCTAAAATGATTAACCCCGGTTCCTCAGTGATTCGTCTTATTGCAACGAATCCTGGTCACGGCACCATTTGTAAATTTAGGGGCCCATTGATGATCGTATAGTAAAGGGGGGTGGGTCAGGTAAAACCGGAAGGTCGATCGGCCATCTCTCTCTCTAGTTGATACCTAGATTTAAGCAAAAGACACTTAATCTATTCGGGGAACTGTTCAGGAACGAAGGCAGTTACATTTAACAAGAACAAGATTTGATAACAAAATATTTAATAACGAAAAGTGTAGGTTTTTGACATTGGTTAACTAATAAAGAAAATTGTAGGTTTTCACATTGGTTCACAGAATATATAACTTATGGGCCGCTGGTCGAAAAATGCCTTTTTAAAAAGGATTGATTTTTTCGTCCAGGTGGACCATACTTTTATTTTTGCGGTAGAGCTGGGTTTTGTTAAATGTCTGGATAGCAATATTTGTTTATAATTATTTTAGACTTTCAAAAGGTTATTATAAAGATTTGGGAAGAAACGGTTTAAAAGTTCGAAATCAATCCTTTTTTATTTTTATATGTCTTTTATTTTATTAATATAGAAATGTTTCTTTACAGTCACAATGTTTATAATGTTTTTGTTATAATAATATGGTTGGATCAAGTTTTATATTCATGAGAATGTGAGAACACACAAATGGAGTAAAGTTTAAATTTGGATTACCGGGGTCTGCGTCCGAAAGTCAAAAATTAGTTTCCCGGGAGTTACACACGTGAACAATTGATAGTGATGGAGTTTCGTACGGCTAATTCCGTTTGTGCTTAGTTACGCGTTTATAAGCGACTAAGATCAAATTGTTTTAATTTTGGAAGGGTTTACCTTAATACCCGTGATTTCTTCGCTGTTCAAGAGAGAGAGGGGGACCTTGGTCCTGAAAGGCCGAAATTTGTCGTTGAACTGGGAGGAAGATTGGGTTTAGTAGCCCTTTGTCCGAATGTTGTGTATTAACTGATTTAAGGCCTTGCAATGAGGGTTTTTATATTAAATCAAACTGCTGAGTTCGTAATAACTGATAGAGCCGCGGGGGCTGCAAGCAGTAGGAGCCTTCGTGAGAACGAGCTCTGCTCAAAGATTCCGTTGACTCAGCAAAAGTGTGGTGAGCTAGCGGGGAAGGTAGGAAGCAGGCATAGAGACGTGAGAAAGTTAACTCCTCCCCCCTTAAATTTGAGGTTCACCCGCTGAAATTTGGATTTCCGGTTGAACATCAACCTCGGTGGAGGGTATCTGTGCTAAACTAGTGGTTTCGTTTACTTTTTCTTTTCTAGTAGGGAGCCGAAATACGAAGTGGTTCTTATATTTTCTTATAACGTAGAATACTCCAAAACAGGTTAATATAAACAGCAGAATAATTATTAAAGTAACTAGAGTATACTTTACATATTTAGGATACCAATTTATTTCGTCAATTTCGCTTCCCTTTACATTATCAACTTCTATTCTTGATAAAGAATGCATTTTTGTTACTTTATTATCATTAATAACATATTCATAATTTTTATTACTTAATAAGGGAATTTGTTTAGTATAGTTAAAGTTCGAAACCATTAGTTTATTATTGATGAAACAATTGTTTACATTGTTGACTTTGTATAATCCTATTTTTAGATATTTATGTGTGTTCTCGCATTTATATAAAAGTATATTATTTTCTAGTACATTTAGTATTACAGTGTTTGTGTATGGAATTTTAAGTACATTTGGATATTTAATCAATTCATTATATTGGCAATGGCTATTATTGTGTTTGCTTATAAGGTTATTAATACATAGTGATGCTTTTATATTGTTAGTTTTACAAAAGAAATTTTGATTTATATTTAGACAGTTTTCTGTTTTTATTACATTTTTCTCAGTTACAACCAGGTTTTGGGATTCCTCGTTTATAATAATTTGTTTATTTTTGTTGACAATAGAGACTGGTAACGGGATGAATTGAACTATGGAAAGGTTTGTTCGTTTATAGTTTGCAATTTCCAAAACTATATCGATATACCCGAAATGGAGTTTACAGACCGGTTTGATAAATGATGTGGCTTCCCAATAGTTATTAAAGTTTATTTCTAAATTATTAGCTTTATATAATTTTAATAACTCCTTCATTGAAATTATACTTTCGTGGAGTGTGTTCAAATTACAGAAGGTGAGTGACGTTTCGAGATTTTCCAAAATATTTATAAATGAGTTTGATACTAAAGTTAATTGGGCCAAATTTTGAATAAGTAAGTTTTCTGAATTTCTCGTGATTTCGTGTTTCATTACCGAAAAGCTATTGGCCAAATTTTGTTCGTTAATTTGTATTTTTTCTAATTGGATATTAATTTTGTTTATAAGTTCGTCGTGAGTTCGAGAAATAATGTCGTTCTGAGTTTGCAATTTTCTTTGATTCTGGGATAATTGATTCAGAAGGTGGTCGTATTTATTACGATCTTCAGCGTCCATTGTCCCAGTAACAAATTTTAGTACTGTGCCTAAACCATTCACTAACCCTCTTTTATTTCTTTAATGGGTAGCCAAATTATTTATTTTTTCGTTTTGAGTTTCTAAAGTAAAATTTAATAACCGAAAGTAAGAATCATGTTCTTTGTTAAATTTACTTCCTAAAGGAATAATTTCTAGGAGGTTTTCAACCGCTTTATTTATTTCCAAATGAGTTTTAAGAGTAAAATCTAAATTGTAAAAATAGTGTATGTAATGAAATTCTGAAAAGATATAGGGGTGTTTAAATTTAGTTAGGTAGAAGCCGGCGTTGTCGGTAATATCTTCCAAATTTTCTCCAGATATGATCCCAAAGAGTAGGGTTATAGTCAATCTGAAAAAGTCAGTCAGTTAGTCGGGGAGTAAACGAAGAATTTGATTTTTGTATTTGTAAAGATGGTATTTATCAAATGTTCTACGTCTTTCCAGTCAAGTTTGTCTAAACCACAGCCGATTTTGGGTATTGCTAATTTGGTAATATTGTTGGTCATACAATGTCTTTTAAGTTTAATGAGGGAGGATTTTAAATTTTCTAATTTTGGTTTTTCATGGCTAAACTGTTTCGTAATTAGATAATAGATGAATTTTTCTTTTTCTTTTAATATTCCGATTCCTCCTACTTCAATTTTTTGTTTTCTTAGGATATCTATATTATTGAATTTTTTCCGAAAGGTTACCGCTATTCCTGCACTCACGTTTAAGTCGGCAGCGACACAATGAGCTAGGGAATAGTTAGGGGGTGCATGAAATAGATTGCCTCGTATATAAGTAATAATTTTTTCTGGCTCTAAACGGGAAAAGTTGATCGAATGAATTGGGGCAGTGTTTCCGGGATCTCTTAATTTTCGAGGTCTTTTAATGGTCGAGAGATGAATTTTTTCGGTTTTGTTTTGAGTACGGGGAACAATTTTACCTATTTTTAATTTAGGGTCCACTAATTTCAGAGTTTCAGAGTCATATTTATTTTTTGTTTTAATGCATTTTTGCCTATTTTCGACATATACTTTCTCTGGAATTTCTGGTAAATTTTCGCGTTCTTTGTTAAATTTCGAAATAACTTTTTCTTTACCCGTATCTAATATTTTTTGAATATTTTGGTACATTAATTTTGAATTTTCTTTATGCACTTGGCAATAGTCTGAAATAATAGGTTCCTCGGAATTAATTTTGAGCGGTGTATCATCGTCAATATGTCCGCTTTTAATTTCGAAAGGAGTGTATTTTGTCGCGGAATGTTTGGTATTATTATAAGCTATTATGGCGTACAATACTTTAGTCGAAATGGGTTAATTTTTTGAAATTTTCTCTATTATTGAACAATCAGATATGCTCAAATGAGAGTAGAGTAAAATCTCTGCACAATTCCATTAGAAGATGGATTTTGTGGGTAGGTGAATCTATTATCAATTTTATGGAGTTTTAAGAACTCTTGGAGGTTATTTTTTAACTCTCTTCCGATGTCTAAAATAATTAATTTAGGGATATTTTTATTAGCAAAATATTCTAATAGTATATCGACTATTTTGGGCGTTTAGAGTGATTTTAACGGATAAGCTGTTGCGAATTTAGAAAATGAATCTACTATTGTTAGAAATTTCTGGTTTTCCATCGAGAGGCTGTCTAGATGTAAAATTTCAAACGGGCGTTGTGCGGTAGGGACCAAATTTATTTCGAGTTTCAGAGGGTGTCTATCGTGCTTGGATTTTTGACATATATCGCACCTATTTACATAGTCTGTGATATCCTCTTTTAACTTAGGCCAAAAATATTTATTTTTTCGTAGGATTCAGATATCCAATGATGATAAATTTTTTCTGTTTGGTAATTTTCCAGAATCTCGGTCCTTTCCTCAGGATCCTCGATGTCTATTAATAGCTTGTTTCTTTAGAATAATTTTAATTTTGCGAAGTGCTTAATGATAATTGGTTCTAATCTCGCGATTGTATGGGCGTCTGATTAAATGTAGTAATTACATGAAGGCGTGGTATAATTTTTTAGAAAGTTTATAATGTCGGGCTCGAAATTTTCTTTCGATATGTTGACCATGAATCTCTAAAACTTGTCTGCGAATAATTTCTTTATTTGGATTGAAGTAGCTGGATCTTAAGTAAATTTGATTCGAAAAGTGGTTAAGCGATTTATCTATGATTTTAATGCTGTGAGTGTCTACTGTCTCGGGTGAATTTGGTGAAGGCGTTTGCCTCAATTGTCTGTCTAATTCATTTAGTATGTCGGGGTTGATAGATACTGGTGGTTTGGTATTTTCATTTAGAATTTCTACGGGGTTTAAAGTTGAGAGTGCCGGGGAGGTATTTGTTCTAATGTTGTGGGTCTGAATGAGGACTGGGTGCGATGTATTCTTTAAGTTTTATAAGGTCTTTCCCGAAATTTTGTATTGAAAAATTTACTATAAAATTTCGAAAATAATTTATTGACGTGGCCGGGGCTTGAAAGGGTTAAATAACAATTTGATTTAAAAAGGTGGTTAATCGGTTTTTCTATTTTAATTAAATTTAGCGTTGGAGTTTTGAGTTTGGTATGAAACTTTCATTTAATTCTCGTTCCAAGTTTTATATTTCGTTCGGGTCTAATTGGAGTTATTAAATTTTGAGGGTTATTTATTTACTCGTAAAAGTCAATGGTGTTCTGAACGTTTACATTGATTTCTGCGGGGTTTCGAGATAGAGAATCGGCTACATAATTTGTTGAGCCTTTTTTTATAGTTTATGCCGAATTCGTACTCATTTAATTTGTTTGACCATGGTCGGGATAAAAAAAAATTTTGTATAGCTAAAATTTAGTCGGGGTTTGGTCTTATGCCTTCTGGTGGCACTAGGTGACCGAGGAAAGACACTTCCCGTTTTATAAATTCACAACTGTCCAATTTAAAGTTTGCTCTATTGAGCCTATCAGATACTAAATTTCAATATGTTCTTGTAGACCGTTGGAAAAAATTATTATTTTGTCTAAATAGTCAAAACAAATTTGGTTCAACAGGCCTCCAAGAATATTATTCATAGTACTTTAAAATGTACTAGGGCTATTCTTTTAAATCGAAAAGCATTCGACAGTACTGGTAGTAATCATGTTCAGTACTAAATGCTATTTTTTGTTTCTTTATAGGCTGATTCCATCTTAATTTTGATGCGAACCGTTAGCCAAATCTAGAGTTGAAAAGTTATTTGCTTTAGCCTATATTTATAGAGAATTTTGTTGTGTTTACCGGTATATCATCGGTGGTTCGAATAAAATATTTAATTTGATTGGTAAAAGTGAGTAGTGAATTTTAGTCATAATTTAAAAAAAAAATTTTGAAACAATTTCGTGAGTCCGAATTTTTTCTTCATCATTCAGATGGTCAACTCGAAACGTTGAAAGATCAACATTAAGATTGTTTATCACCGAGAGTCTCGATCTGATATTCAAATAATGAATTTTTGAAAGTTTGGTTTTTTTTTTTTTTTTTGTGTCTAATGTGTCATTTACGAAGTCGAATTTTGCCTGAAGTTTCCGAATATTATCAAGGCCTAATAATATTTCGAACTTGGAATAAAATTATACAAATGAAATACAAGGGGAACATTGGTGTGAAAAATTTCAAAAAATGATTTGCAAAATTTTGTTTGCCAGAGCCATGAGCAGAAGTTACAATAATGGGGTTGAAGGTGATTTGATTTTTTTAAAATTTTATTTGTTAATTTAGGATCAATATAAGAATTTATGCTTCCAGTATCTATAAATATTTTAAATTTTATTAAGGGGTGGATTTATTGTCTGAAAAGAGGTATGTTTCTAGTTTGGAGAAATTTTGAAAAGTTAGTTTAGTTTGAAATTTATTTAAATAAGTATTTAGGGTTAGTCTTGCGAGGGGTAAATTTCTGTAGTTTAATTTTTGTTGTTCCGGGGCAATTTGATCTAAAAATTTATGTCATTTTCGTCTGTAAAATTTCCTTCATTGTAATTTAGGTTTTGGGGTCTATTTGATTGATTTATGAAATTTCGGGCGAAACCTCGACAGAAGGTGGGTTTCTATAATTTCTGCCTCTATTAAAATCATGTGGTCATCTATTGAATTTAGTAGGGTGGAATTATTATTTTATTACGGGGGTTGTTTTTGAGGTGTAAAATTTTGATGTAGGGTAAATCTTTGTTGAATGCTAAAGTTTTTGTTGTGGTGGGAAATTTCTATTTAAAGTAAAAATTTTTTCTTTTTCTTTTTGAAGAATTTACAATTTTTGTTAATATCTCTATTGTCTAAATTTGAAGATGTGTTATTTGGTAATATTTCTAAGTGTTCTTTAATTTTGTGTATTCTAAGTGTGGGATAGGTGGGAGCTGATGTAGAAGGGGTATTTTGGTCTAAAAAATGTTGTTCATTTTGATCTAAGGATTCAATTTCATTATAATTTAAATTTTGGGAACTATTAGATTGATTAAGGATAGAGTTACTTTTTTGTTGTGAAGGGTTGTTTTGGTTGGGGATCGAAAATATATTTTGTGTATTAGGATCGTTAAGATTAATTTGAAGGGTGGGGGGTGTGGCTGTAACTGAGGGGGTTGTGTTGGTGCAAATAGACATATTTATTATTTATATTTAACCTATTGCCAATAAAATCTTAAAAATTAAATAATAAAAACAATATAAAGTTATATATAAAATTAATTATTTGAATTTTATTTGAATTTTGATAAAACTTTCTTTTTGAATTTGTTTATATTTATTTGAAGTTTAATAATTGATTTTATTTATTTTTCTCATAAGTTGAGTTATAATTTGATTTTCTTTTTATTTATTTGCCTCAAGAGTTGAGTTATGTTTATTTACTTGAGGGTTTCCCTTAGTTACAAGTTTTTATTTATTTATTTATTTTTCTATTTTTATTCAGGGTTATTTTCAAAAATTTTCTATTCTATCTCTGTCTCTTTCTTTGGTTTCTATTTGACCTACTTGAATCTCCTGAGCTATTGTTTTTCTCTCTTTGGCCTACTTTTATCTCTTTAATGGCCTAATTCTCCTATTACTTGACCTATTTCTCTGTCTTTGTATGACGTAATTGTTATTATTCTTTTTCTTTTAATAAGCTTAACACTTATATACTGATTTTATTCGTTTTTAATATATTTATCGGTGATATAGTGTTAACTTTAATTACAATATTTATTTATTTATTAAATTATTACTTTATATATCTATTTTCATTTACTTCTGACGTAATCTCTTTATCTGTCTATATAATTATCTGCAATTATCTAGTTTTATTTGTTTTTCATTTATTCAACTAAAAATAATTACTGATATTATTCTCTTTAAACTAAGCTCTTTTATTACTCTATCTCTCAATATTTATTAGTTATATTATTACTCTTTATATCTTTTCCTTATTAATAATAATAACAATTATTCACTTGTTCGTTTATTGTTTATAGTTAATTTTGTATTACTCACACGTGTGTCTCGAAGAAGTTCATTTTTTCGGGTGGTCCGTTGAAGCACTTTTCACTTTTCACTGTATAACACTGGGGGAATCACTTTTTCTTGATAATGTCACTTTGTCTTTACGAATGTTTTTATTCAATATTTTTTTTTTCTCACGAATATAAACTTAATTTATTTGGGCGCCAAAACCGTTTTTCTTTTCTTTCCCAAATTTGATTTTTAGGCTTGCAGTTCCGATATCTCTTTGTGTTCGGAAACCACTTATGGGCTGCTTTGAACGTATGCCACTTGTGGCTTGTGTTCTCGAACGTGACAATTATGTGTCCCTGTTCGTGGGTGCTACTTATGGGCCGCTGGTCGAAAAATGCCTTTTTAAAAAGGATTGATTTTTTCGTCCAGGTGGACCATACTTTTATTTTTTGCGGTAGAGCTGGGTTTTCTTAAATGTCTGGATAGCAATATTTGTTTATAATTATTTTAGACTTTCAAAAGGTTATTATAAAGATTTGGGAAGAAACGGTTTAAAAGTTCGAAATCAATCCTTTTTTATTTTTATATGTCTTTTATTTTATTAATATAGAAATGTTTCTTTACAGTTACAATGTTTATAATGTTTTTGTTATAATAATATGGTTGGATCAAGTTTTATATTCATGAGAATGTGAGAACACACAAATGGAGTAAAGTTTAAATTTGGATTACCGGGGTCTGCGTCCGAAAGTCAAAAATTAGTTTCCCGGGAGTTACACACGTGAACAATTGATAGTGATGGAGTTTCGTACGGCTAATTCCGTTTGTGCTTAGTTACGCGTTTATAAGCGACTAAGATCAAATTGTTTTAATTTTGGAAGGGTTTACCTTAATACCCGTGATTTCTTCGCTGTTCAAGAGAGAGAGGGGGACCTTGGTCCTGAAAGGCCGAAATTTGTCGTTGAACTGGGAGGAAGATTGGGTTTAGTAGCCCTTTGTCCGAATGTTGTGTATTAACTGATTTAAGGCCTTGCAATGAGGGTTTTTATATTAAATCAAACTGCTGAGTTCGTAATAACTGATAGAGCCGCGGGGGCTGCAAGCAGTAGGAGCCTTCGTGAGAACGAGCTCTGCTCAAAGATTCCGTTGACTCAGCAAAAGTGTGGTGAGCTAGCGGGGAAGGTAGGAAGCAGGCATAGAGACGTGAGAAAGTTAACTTATATAAACGAGTAACCTATTTTTGACATTGAATAAAAATTGATTAATTTTATAAGGAAACTGAATAACTAATTCTAGGATTATTAACTATGATATTAGTTATATTTATTTGATTAATTAAGCAAATAAATAGTGACAAATAAATTCATTCAAGGGTTGATGATTATTATATTCTTTATACAGATTTTATCAAATGATCAATTATCATAATAAGAGAGATTAATTATTAGATTGATTATATTCGTCATTAATCAAATAAATATGTTTCGTAACAATAAATTGGTATATTAACAATGCAGAAGAAGTACTTCGCTTAACATTTAGTCTATTACATACCTTGGCGGCCGCCATCTCATATATCCCTTACACGTTCGCACACACACACACTTATCGCTAGATTATATTTATGTACTCCGCCACCCCTTGGCGATCTACCCCAAACCGCCCAAGTACCAGCTCTCTTCAATGACATATACTCCGCCACCCCTTGGCGATCTACCCCAAACCGCCCAAGTACCAGCTCTCTTCAATGACATGTACTCCGCCACCCCTATACGCCCCCACCCTTACCGCCCGAAGGCTACCACCCTTACCGCCCGAAGGCTACCACCCGAGTCCCTGGCGTCTGCCCGCTTCGCCAACGCCTTGCTCCTTACCTCCCCCGTCTCCCCGAACCCCTCTCCTATTTACTTGCTGGCTGGCTGAGCCGCCTGCGAATTTTCCGTGGTCAGCGGGTTCTTATATATATAATCTATTCAAACAATTTAATCCCTGACCAACCACGGAAAATAACCAGGCTAATCTTCCCTATATCTAAGGGTTTGTCCTTGGTGCACTGCCCCCATATTTACATTATAAAAAATAAAAAGTAAGCAACAGGTATGCTTATCTGCGTGCTATCGCTCCGCTGCGTCCAAAGATCTTAGTCCAAATAAAAAAACACTTTGATAACATTGGATGCCTCTAGCCACGACCGTTCACATTGACGGCTCTCAGCAGACTGAATCAGACAGTTACTTATATTATTTATTTTATATAATCCTATTTTTAGGTACTTATGTGTGTTCTCACATTGGTATAGAATTACATTATTTTTGATTACATTTATTATGGTGGTATCCGTATTTGGTATCTTTACTGTTCAAAAAAATTTGACAAAACAGGCAAATTGTTACAAACTCTACAGAAAATAAAATAGAGACCAAACTCTTGTCAAAAATTTGACAAAACAGACAAATTGTTACAAACTCTACTGAAAATAAAATAGAGACCAAACTCTTGTCAGAAATTTGACAAAACAGACAAATTATTACAGATTCTACCGAAAACCATTTCTAGCAACGCGGTTAAGAAAATAAAGTCGAACAAAACCAAAACGATGTCGTTGAACAAATGTGTTCGTATAATTCAGCCCAATTCTCTCCTCATCCCCCAAAAAATATTTAACCCTGGTTCATCAGTGATTCGTCTTATTGCAACGAATCCTGGTCACGGCACCAATTGTAAATTTAGGGGCCCTTTTATGATCGTATAGTAAAGGGGGAGTGGGTCAGGTAAACCCGGAAGGTCGATCGGCCATCTCTCTCTCTAGTTGATACCTAAATTTGAGCAAAGACACTTAATCTATTCGGGGAACTGTTCAGGAACAAAGTTAGTATTTTTTCAACCATAGCTGGGACGGCATTTATACTCAGGTCAATTCTTTCCAAGTCCTTCGTCATTTCGACAAGGTCACTTAATAGCCTGGTCATATCTCCTTCGTCATCCTCCCAGAGTTCTTTGTACAGTCTGAAAGATTTGGACCTTTCGTTGACGAATACACTTATAGAATTAAACACTATTTTCTCGTGGATGAGCCAGTCCTCAAAAATCTCTCGGAGCACGCTAGTCTTAAATTCCAGGGGGTAGAAATTCTTCATCCCTTCAACTTATGGAAGCTATCCGAGATCATCAAGGCGGTAACCACATTCTCCTATATAATCTTGAAAGCTGAATTATACAATGTTTATGGATTAGATTCGATTTTGATTTTGAGTATATTAGGTGAATCCTGTCTGCTCTATAATTTAAAATAAATCAGTGATCCAGAGTTCTTTATATAGTCTGAGGATTTGCTCCTTTTGTTGGCGAACACCCTTATAGAACTAAGACCCTCTTTCTCTGGGATGCGCCAGTCCTCGAAAATCTCTTTAGTCTTAAATTCAAGGGTGTAGAAATTCCCCATCCCTTCAACTTAGGGAAGCTATCAGTGATATAAGATATCTTCTTTTGATAAAATTATTTCATTTACTCGGACCATTCAATTTCCTTTTTCCCGTATAAGAAATCCTAGTATTTTTTCAAACATAGCTAGGACGGCATTTATACTCAGGTCAATTCTTTCCAAGTCCCTCGTCATTTTGACAAGGTCTCTTAATAGCCTGGTCATATCTCCTTCGTCATCCTCCCAGAGTTCTTTGTACAGTCTGAAAGATTTGGACATTTCGTAGACGAATACACTTATAGAATTAAGCCCTATTTTCTCGTGGATGAGCCAGTCCTCGAAAATCTCTCGGAGCACGCTAGTCTTAAATTCCAGGGTGTAGAAATTTCTCATCCCTTCAACTTATGGATGCTATCCGAGATCATCAAGGCGGTCACCACATTCTTCTGTATAACCTTGAAAGTTGAATTATACAATGTTTTTGCATTAGATTCGATTTTAATTTTGAGTATATTAGGTGAAACCTGTCTGCTCTATAATTTAAAATAAACCAGTGATCCAGAGTTCTTTATATAGTCATTTGGTTGGATAGTTCTTTTCTTGTTTGAATTATTAGAATTAAAATTAGATTTTAAAGAAGGAAAACTTTCCATATCATAGGTAAAGGGTTTAGAAGAGACACATGCAAAAGCATCTGAAAGTTCAATATATTTTCTTTTTAGTTTGTTTTGTTTATTCCTATGATTGTTTATTGTTCTAATTAAATTATTGAAATAATTATTAATTTTATCTTTGTTTAGTTTCCTCATAAGTAATGGTACGTTATGTTTATTTACTTAAGTTTATGGGTAAGATGAATATTGTTATATATATAAGTTATGTTGTTTATGCCTGGATTGGGGTTTTTTAAAAACAATCGTAGGATTTGTTTTTAAATTATTTTTATTTATAAACAACTTTTTAGTTTACAGTTGATTGATTACATGTGATTTATAATATTTGAATTATTCTAAGGGATTAAAATAAAACTTGAATAACTTATGGTTATTCTCTAAGGGGGAATAATTAATAGGAAACGTTATGTTCCTTGCGTTATAATATTTTAAGCAGGGCAGGCAGAGCGTGGTCTGAATCAAGCCTGTTGTTTATCAATAGAGTAAGTGAAATGAGTAGACTGCGCTAACTCAAGACAAGTCTCTTTAGTAATGAGTTTACTGAAGCTAAATGATTAAGTGTGGGTTAAAATCCCGACAGCGAGCTGTATTACTCCTGTGTGGAGAAAAGAGAAGAGTAGGCTAGCTAGCTCAGGTCAGATCTGATTTGTCCGTTGGGCTGAGGGCCCTTATATAGCGTATATTCTGGTCAGTCAGCGGTTTTGATGACGGCATCAAAAGCGCTGAGTTTTCAGTTTGTCAACCGCGTAACTCCTCCCTTCTTTAGAATTGAGCTTCCGCTGGTAATTGTGGAAGATCAATCGCTTCGTTCGCGTTTAAATTTTGGTTTTGTTTAATAAATTTAAATTTATATTTTTTAATAAAATATATTAAAGTTAATAAAAGTATACAAATTATTATTATTATAAAGAATGTACTTATTAAATTTTGAAAAGTCTTTGGATACCAGTCTATTTCCAGTATCTTATTTTTATTTAAGTTTATATCATTTATTTCGATTTTATTCAGCGAATGTAGTTTGATTTCTTTATCATTTATTATATTCTTTATAACAATATTTTTACTCGTAATCAAGGGGAGTTCAAGCGTAGAATTATAATTTGAAACTAGGAATTTATTGTTGATCTTACAATCATTTACATTAGATATTTTATAAAGTCCTATTTTCAAGTATTTATGAATATTTTTACATTTAACCAGAATATCATTGTCTTGGTTTATATTTAGTATAACAATATTAGTATTGGGTATTTTAACAATTTTAGGGTAAAATATTACTGGGTAATATTCACAAGAGTCAGTTTTCTTATTAATAATCAGATTAGTTAAACAGTTACAATTTTTTATATTATCTACTTTACAATATATTTTTTCATTTAAAGTAATACAGTTAGTGAGTTTAGTTACTTTAGTATTATTTACTAAGAAATTTTGAAAAGGTTCAGCAATTATAATTTGTTTTCCTTCATTTTCCATAGGAAGGGGTACAAATTGCAGTACATCATTTTTTGATATTTTATAGTCCGAGATTTCTAAAATTACATCAATATAGTTATTATGAATTTTACATATTGGTTTTATAAATAATGTAGCATCCCAATAATTATCAAATTTTATATTTAAGTCATAATTTTTTGTTAAATTATTTAATTCAGAAAATGAAATAATGCTTTCATGCAGTATATTCAAATTGCAAAATGTTAGAGACGTTTCTAGATTTTCAAGTATATCGATAAATGAAATTAGAATTAAATTTAGTTGGGCTAAGGTATGAAGCAATAATCTTTCTTCGTTTATAGCGAGTTTCTTTTGAATAATAGAAAGGGTTGAAGCTAGGTTTTCTTCATTTATTTTTACTTTTTCTAATTGATCGTTAATTTTTTTAATTAAATTATTATGAGTTTTCGAAATTATTTCGTTTTGATTTTGGAGTTTTCTTTGATTTATTGTTAATTGATTTAAGATGTTATCGTATCTTTGGCGGTCTTCATCGTCTAAAGTTCCGGTAACAAATTTAAATAGGGATCCGAGTCCGTTAATTAATCCGCGTTTGGATCTATTTGGGGTTGCTAAATTATTGATTTTTACATCTTTCGTATTTTGATTATAGTTTAACAAATTAAAGTAACTAATATGTTCTTTATAAAACTTATTGTCTTTAGGAACAACATCTAAGAAGTTGTTTAAAGCATTTGTAATCTGTTTATTACTTAAATGAATATATTCCAAATTATAATAATAGTGAATATAATAGTAGTTTTGAAACAAATATGCTTCATTAAATTTGTCGAGTCGATAACCTATATTGTCATTTATTTCTTCAATTGTTTGTCCTGTGCTTAGTCTTAAGGTCAGGAAGAGGATGATAAAGTACCTGTAATAAGTTTTAAAGGTCTTTTAATATTAGATAAGTGAATTTTTTTCTGTTGTTTGGGGGTTTCTGGGGATAATTTTTGCTGTTTTTAGAACAGGGTTAATTTCTTTAATTGTCTCAATTTTGAATTTATTCTTTGTCTTTTTGCATTTTTGCTTATCTTTGACAAATACTTTTTCAGGGATATTTTCTGGTAGGTCTTCCTTACTTTTATTTCTTTCGTTAATGACTTTCTCTTTATTTTTTTTGCAAATTTAGATTAATAAATTCGTGAAGTAATTGAATTTTTTCCTTATGGGTTTGAACGTAATTAGACATTAACTGTTGTTCTAAGTCTATTACTAAGGGGTCATTAATTTCTAGATGTCCACTTATTATTTCAAAAGGGGTTAATTTAGTAGTTGAGTGTTTGGAGTTATTGTATGCTATAAGAGCGTACTTAACTTTAGTTTGGATACTTTCTTTTTTAAAGTTTATCCTATTATTAAATAGTCGAATATGTTCAATAAGTGTCGAGTGGAAACGTTCGATATTACCGTTCGACTGGGGATGTTGGGAACTAGTAAAGTGAATTTCAATTTTATACATCTTTAAAAATTCTTGAAGGAGATCATTTTTAAATTCGCCTCCATTATCAGTAATAATTATTTTTGGGATTCCATGGTGGGAAAACATATCTAATAGGTTATTAACAATTTCAGTTCTTTGGAGAGATTTTAGCGGGTATGCTAATGCAAATTTAGAGAAAGAGTCTATTATAGTTAGAAATTTTTCGTTTTCTAAAGTGAGACTATCCATATGAAGAGTTTCAAATGGTTTGGTGGGTGTGGGTGTAATATTTAATTTTGGTTTTAGTGGTTGTCTATCATATTTTGATACTTGACATACATCACATTTATTAATAAATTCCTGTATTGATTCTTTTAGTTTTGGCCAAAAGTATCTAAGTTTTAATTTTTCAAAAGTTTCATTAATTCCTCTATGATTGGTTTTACCAAAGTGGTACTGTTCCAATATAGTTTTTCTATCATTAATATCTTCTATGTCTTCTAATAATTTATTACATATAAAGAAATTAATTTCAAATTTATTAAAAGTTTTATTTAGGATTTCATTAAATTTATCGAAAATATTATATTGTGAATACATATAATAGTTACAGTTAGGGGCTAAATATTCTTTTATAAATTTAGTTATATTTTCTTCGAATTTATTTTCGGTTGTATTAACTATAAAACGTTGATATTTTTTACCGAATAATTTTTTGATTTCAATTAATTGAGAGGGGTTTTTAATTATTTTAATGATTATTTGATTCATAAATTGATTCACAGGTTTATCTAGTGAAGGAATTTCTAGGGGAGAATTTGTTAAATTTTCTTGAGGTGAAAGAGGTTCTTCAAGAGTATTTATTTCAGGTATATTCTCATCTAAGTTATCTACAGGCGTAGGAAGGATAGGATCGTTGGTTTGTAAGAGTTCTTCGAATGAAGGATAGTTTTCCGTGTCAGAAAGGTTTTTGTCAGGTTCTTTAGTGTTAAGCTTACTTTGTTAAATTCTTGAAAGGGGGTCTATTAGATTAATTTATAAGAATTTAAAGAAATCTTCTTTTTCGTCATTGTCCTATGAGGACTTTCTCTTTCCTCCCATCTCATGAGATAGCTCACCGTCCATAAGATTGAAAAGTTTTCTACGGACTCGCTCCACGGGGGAATCGCCTTCCACACCTGGTTTCGAGCGAGAAGGGGTTTGGTCATGCTCATACAACACATTTTTACAAGATCTTTTGGGTGAGGGACTAGATAGCATTTGCTCTTCCTATAGGGATTCCTTTCTTGAATCCATATTCTATTAGGATATGCCCACGGTTCTAATTTAGTAGTTGTTAAACTTATAATTTGTTTTTTCCACTTTTTGTTGGATATGTTAGTAAGATAAAGAAATAGTCGACCTTTATTATATATAAATTCAATAGTCTGGCATAAATTTCGAAGCCGTTCTTTTTTAAAATCCGGTTCAATCCGTTCAATGTCTTGTTCAGTACTTTTAATTACATCGAGATTATATGCTATAAAAGCTGTGTATTCAATAGCTAATCTCCTGGGATGAACATAGACTAAGTTTCCTTTGTAATTTAAAAAACATGGGCTATCTAGATACTCTATTGAATAATCTACCCATTTGAATATTCTGGAGTTTTGATCTAAAGAATTTAGAGTGGGGGCTGTAGCTGTAACTGAGGGGGTTGTGTTGGTGGTAATAGACATTTTTATATTTGTATTTAGCCTATTGCCAATAGAATCTTAAAATTAAAAATACCAAAACAATATAGAGTTATATATAAAATTAATTATAATAATTATTTGAATTTTATCCTATGAAAAATTCGGGGAACTCTAGTAAAATTTATATTTTTAATTAGTGTAAAAAGAATTAATTTTTTTTTTTGAGTGTATGATTGTTTGTTTTATTTCTTTGTTGTTTACTTAGCTTGTTATATTACGTTTCAATATCGTTTATAGAAAATTATTTTGAGTAATGTGAGTAGTGATTATGGGTTGACTTAGTTACGTTTTTATTTTTATTTTTATATTTATCCTGAAGGGATACTTTTAATTTTATATTTGACAGGGGTATGCTTTTGTTAAAATATTCTGGAAAACTTTCTCCGAATATTTCTATGAATTTATGTTCTAATTTTTTATGTTTCAATTTTTTATTTTGTTGTTCAATATTTTTTATTATTTTATCAAAAAGTTTATTAATTATGAAATCTGTTGTTGTTTTTATTTTTACTTGTTTGTTCATTAATAAATATTTAGGAATATTTATTTAATTGAAAATTAATTAAAATTAAAATTAAAAGTTCTACCACATTTTGGCTGGTGTTGGCTGGTGTCTTGAATCTTTGAAGGTTGTTGTGATAGGTCAGGCAGCGTACAGCAGTCGTCGTCTGCAGTCAAAGGGGGTGGCTGGCTGGCTGCGCTCCTTGTCTGGCTTGTTTACGGCTGCCCGGCTGGTGTCCTAAAGCTGTCACTCGGTGTGGAAGCCTCGAAGAAATATTTATGTTTCACAATCTTCGAATTCAAACGCACACACCTTTTTAGATAGAAGGCGTCAGTGTTTATGTAGGGTGTTTATCGATGGTAAATCCGATGAAAGGGAACCAAGTCTATTCGTTTAATGAATGAATGACTTGTCCAAAGGTCCCTGTTCGGGCGCCAGTTATGTTGTTTATGCCTGGATTGGGGTTTTTTAAAAACAATCGTAGGATTTGTTTTTAAATTATTTTTATTTATAAACAACTTTTTAGTTTACAGTTGATTGATTACATGTGATTTATAATATTTGAATTATTCTAAGGGATTAAAATAAAACTTGAATAACTTATGGTTATTCTCTAAGGGGGAATAATTAATAGGAAACGTTATGTTCCTTGCGTTATAATATTTTAAGCAGGGCAGGCAGAGCGTGGTCTGAATCAAGCCTGTTGTTTATCAATAGAGTACGTGAAATGAGTAGACTGCGCTAACTCAAGACAAGTCTCTTTAGTAATGAGTTTACTGAAGCTAAATGATTAAGTGTGGGTTAAAATCCCGACAGCGAGCTGTATTACTCCTGTGTGGAGAAAAGAGAAGAGTAGGCTAGCTAGCTCAGGTCAGATCTGATTTGTCCGTTGGGCTGAGGGCCCTTATATAGCGTATATTCTGGTCAGTCAGCGGTTTTGATGACGGCATCAAAAGCGCTGAGTTTTCATTTTGTCAAGCGCGTAACTTATATATATATATATATATATATATATATATATATATATATATATATATATATATATATATTATTTATTTGTTTTAATTGTGAATGTTTAGTGGGGTAGTTTAATTCTTAGGGGTGTCTCTTTGTTACAACAATATTAAAGCCTGATAGTCTGAAGGATTTGCTCCTTTCGTTGGTGAATACCCTTATACCCTCTTAATATTTTTTCAACCATAGCTGGGACGGCATTTATATTCAGGTCAATTCTTTCCAAGTCCCTCGTCATTTCGACAAGGTCACTTAATAGCCTGGTCATATCTCATTCGTCATCCTCCCAGAGTTCTTTGTACAGTCTGAAAGATTTGGACCTTTCGTTGACGAATACACTTATAGAATTAAACACTATTTTCTCGTGGATGAGCCAGTCCTCAAAAATCTCTCGGAGCACGCTAGTCTTAAATTCCAGGGGGTAGAAATTCCTCATCCCTTCAACTTATGGAAGCTATCCGAGATCATCAAGGCGGTCACCACATTCTCCTATATAACCTTGAAATCTGAATTATACAATGTTTTTGGATTAGATTCGATTTTGATTTTGAGTATATTAGGTGAATCCTGTCTGCTCTATAATTTAAAATAAATCAGTGATCCATAGTTCTTTATATAGTCTGAAGGATTTGCTCCTTTTGTTGGCGAACACCCTTATAGAACTAAGACCCTCTTTCTCTGGGATGCGCCAGTCCTCGAAAATCTCTGTAGTCTTAAATTCAAGGGTTTAGAAATTCCCCATCCCTTCAACTTAGGGAAGCTATCAGTGATATAAGATATCTTCTTTTGATAAAATTATTTCATTTACTCGGACCATTCAATTTCCTTTTTCCCGTATAAGAAATCCTAGTATTTTTTCAAACATAGCTAGGACGGCATTTATACTCAGGTCAATTCTTTCCAAGTCCCTCGTCATTTTGACAAGGTCTCTTAATAGCCTGGTCCTATCTCCTTCGTCATCCTCCCAGAGTTCTTTGTACAGTCTGAAAGATTTGGACATTTCGTAGACGAATACACTTATAGAATTAAGCCCTATTTTCTCGTGGATGAGCCAGTCCTCGAAAATCTCTCGGAGCACGCTAGTCTTAAATTCCAGGGTGTAGAAATTCCTCATCCCTTCAACTTATGGATGCTATCCGAGATCATCAAGGCGGTCACCACATTCTTCTGTATAACCTTGAAAGTTGAATTATACAATGTTTTTGCATTAGATTCGATTTTGATTTTGAGTATATTAGGTGAATCCTGTCTGCTCTATAATTTAAAATAAATCAGTGATCCATAGTTCTTTATATAGTCTGAAGGATTTGCTCCTTTCGTTGGCGAATACCCTTATAGAACTAAGACCCACTTTCTCTGGGATGCGCCAGTCCTCGAAAATCTCTGTAGTCTTAAATTCAAGGGTGTAGAAATTCCCCATCCCTTCAACCTAGGGAAGCTATCAGTGATATAAGATATATTCTTTTGATAAAATTATTTCATGTACTTGGACTATTCAATTTCCTTTTTCCCGTATAAGAAATCTTAGTATTTTTTCAACCATAGCTGGGACGGCATTTTTACTCAGGTCAATTCTTTCCAAGTCCCTCATCATTTCGACAAGGTCTCTTAATAGCCTGGTCATACCTCCTTCGTCATCCTCCCAGAGTTCTTTGAACAGTCTGAAAGATTTGGACCTCTTGTTGACGAATACACTTATAGAATTAAGCCCTATTTTCTTGTGGTTGAGGCAGTCCTCGAAAATCTCTCGGAGCACGCTAGTCTTAAATTTGTTGGGGACAGACAATTAGTACTCATAACATTGTCCAATTGAATTCAAATATTGTTAAGTAAATAGTTCACCAGCAAATACATAGATGCCGCCCGCGCTCTATGAAAGTGTTCCTAAGTTTAAGAAATACAAAATATGTAATTACAGAATCAAACATGGACAATAACTGTAAATACAAAATGTAAAGAAAATAGAATAAGTAATTTGTAAATAATTTGATTAAACATAAAGGTTAGCAATTTGGCAATAGGAATTTTCAACTCTAGAAATATTCCATGACTTAAAATAGTCAAGGATTAATATAAATAAAAGGAAAATTCTTATGTCAAATTGTCAAAACTGATCTACCTAGAATTCTAGTGTTTATTAAAAGATCTAAACCCTTCGTCCAGTTGAATCTTGTTAATTTGACTTTCAGCCCGGAGAATATCCTTTGAAACGCGCTGTTAGTTGGAAAGTCAATCTTTGACAAATACTTATGGTAACGGTTAGCTGACTCATAATTAATCCAGCACCGCCATAAATTGGTGACACCGACGTGATTGCGACCGTTTCCACGCAAATGTATACGTAGACACGAAACGAAACCAGAGCCTATTAACCAATTTTCAATAGAGCTCATCAGATCATTAACGCGGACGTTATCTTCACTCGCACCTTCGCTAATTCGTTTCAGAACTAGGATGCATTCTAGAATTTGACGTAGCTCAGTATCGAGCTGAAGCACGCGCAGACGTGTACTCAAGAGAAAATGAAACCAAGAACCAAAGTTGGTAATCTCTCGAGTATCAAGGTTGGCAAAATCTATCGAACCAGCACGACGTAGACAGATATTTCTCCCTGACTGCAGCCACATATTAATCCTATTTGTATCAAAACCTTCATAATCTTTCCCGATCCATCTATCTCTGACTCGGCTATCTATAGCGATCTTTTTGCAGACGCATCTGAACGAACAAATCTTTTCGAGACACCAATGCCCAATCAGGTGCATAAACCGGAATTCTAGACACGTTATGACCAAGGTAGAAATCAGTAACAGGGGGAGTAACTACTTCTATGGTAGAACGAAGCACATTACCGTTCAGTAATCGAGCGACTTCTTCGGTATGAGTTGTAAGTCCACGTCGCCGACTAGGAGTAAGTAGGCACGTGGCACCAGCGGCACGTTCGCCAATAAGTACATAACTATTTTCAGAATTGGACCGAGCGATAGCACTTGGAAAATCCTGAACATCAACCGGGCGAACCCGAGGCACAACGCACAGGGGCATAACATGGACACCTGGCAATCCCGCGTCAGAAGGATGCCGTGAGAAACTTGCACCATAAGCAGTGTTATAATATATTTGGGATTGGTTTATAGTGAATGGTTACTGGGTAAATAATAGAAGTAGTATATATTTATAACATTGGGTTTATTGAATAGTTACAATTTGAGGGCGGCAAAGCGAGTGACAGCCTTACGATCGTTATGTCGACCACCTCGCATGTTCTCCCTCAATCATGTTCTCTCGATCATCCTAGACTTCCTTCTTAAGTACCTCATGTTCAGGTCAAGCTCTGCAAAGTAAGCATTACGCAAGCCTCGTGCCATGACCAATGACCATCAAAACATGTCGACAAGGCATATCACAACACCTGACCCCCCTATTTTGGGATTTTCGTTTTGTTAAGATATGATTAAGTCTAAAAAGTAAGTTAAAATAGCAATCAAATGTGTATACTAAATGTGTGTTTATCATTTGTTTGGTGTTACTTTAGTTTATATAAGGTGTTAATTGTTTTCTTTTGTCTTTCTTAAATAGATCACAGTTGTGACAAAAATCAGTATTCATTTATTTAATTATTATTTTGATAGTTGTTTAATTATTTGAAAAGGGTTGGAGAATAGCTTCGAGGTCAATATTTATCTGAAGTCAACAATAACATTCCTTTTGTACTTATATAATCATAAAATAGTGAGGGTCTGTGCCTCTATTATGGGTTTTGTACCCTGTGCTAAGAATTATATAAATTTCGTACATTTTTGAATGAGTCTATAGTGACGAATTAGTAGTAGATATTGCCTTTCATCGATTTCTCTTTTTTTTTTATTTTTTTTTTTGTGTGCTATAGTAAGCAAATTAAAATATACTGATTTGAGCATCTGAAATCTGAAAGAATTTGATTTATATATATATTAATTTAGTATTTATTGTGTTGTATATGTTGCGTTTTGTGGAGGTATATGAAATGTGTTATTCTTGTATTGCTAAAATTTAGTTTTCTTTTTTTTTTCGACTTAATATTTTAACACCCTTTTTTTTGTTCAGGCCACTATTATTGAAATGGTTAATTTGGAATCTTTAGTTTAGTTCAATGTTTTTATTTAGGGATTCAGTTAAATGTTCACTTGTGGAGGGGGAATAATGTTTTTATCACTTTGTCACTAAAGTCTTTGTGCTAGCATGCCTTAATTGTAAAATTATATACCTATTATACATTATTATTATTATTGTTTATTTTTTGGTTCACTTCGTGGTTTTATGGGTTCCTGACCGTTCTAAAATCAAAATAAACCTCACCTCCATTGTCTCTCTTTCTCTCTTTAATTAATAATTACTTTGATTTACCTTGAATTTAATTATGAACTCTCTGACTTAAGGAGGTTTGGAATGGATTTATTTTTTCTTATATTTTTAATAATGAGCTCTTCTTAGGAATAAAAGGCATATGTTCTGGGGTGGAATTTCGTGTTTCAATCCTGCAGCTCACCTCTGTTGGTACATCGAAATGCTTAGCCTAGGTTTTTAATTAATATCGAAAAATGACCCCAGTATTATTTTCTGAAACAATAGAATACTTTTACTTCATATCGAAAGAAATTATATTAGTGAAGAAATTATATTAGTGTACAAAAAGAACTGATTAATAATAACAATAGCGACATTTACAGTGAATGAACCGCACAAAATATGTGAGGTTGTAGAAAATATGATGAGCTTTCATTCTAATAACATGCTCGTGCGTCCCAGGTGCTGATACTGCTTAGTAGTGAAATAAAATAGCTACGAGTGTTTCATTTGCTATATTATTATTTGCATTGTTATATTATTTATATTGTTTGGGATCCCTATAAGGCTAAATATCTGAGAATGCTTTTCCCAAATATAGAATCTCAATTCTCAGAGACCTCAATCTCTGTTGAAGAAAAACATCTCCTCTAGACACACGGCCCTAATAGTGACCCTACTTCCTTTCTTATTTATTTGTTCGTTCATATAACTAGATGATTTAAGCTACTCCCTGGGCCAAAAGAAAATATTTCGTCCGAAATTATGGGCCTCGGTCCATATCTTTGGCTCAGCTTTTTTTTTTTTTACCAAATCATTAATTATTTATTCGTACTTCTTTCAACATGATATTTCAAGACAGCGCTGTCATCAGTTTTTTCTTTCCTTTCTTCTCTGAAATTTTCAAGGATTATATTTTCTACTATATTTGCAAACTTGTAATCGTAATCATTTTTCTTTGATTTACTTCTTGAACCTATATTTTCCTTCCTCTAGTGAATAAAAATTGTAATCATTTCTTTTGTACAATAATAATGTTTTATTTCGTAATTGTTCTTAATCTCTTTTCGATTTTATTAAAAAAAATGATGAAATTAATTTATTCTGGCACTTATAAAAATTTAGATGATTCCCTGTGATTTTTTGTTCTTTTTCATCCGAGTATATTTTAAATTAATTTTTTTTTTATTTTTACTTTCTTTTTGGTAAAATATCCATGTATTAATAAATTTTCATTATACGATTTAGGCCTATTTTCTCTCAAAGTTCCTTGACCCAAAGTTTTGTCTACTGGATTTTTCCATTTTCCACCCTCAAGACCTGTCTTCGCTCTTATTTCAAATAATTGTCCCTTGTTCTTAATATTAAACTTATCTCTACATATTATTTCAATAGCTATCTCTTTGTCTATTTTCATTATAGGGGTACCTATTATTTTATTATTATTTCTATTTATTAAATCATTATTATTTATTTCTTGATCGATGTATCCCTTTAATTCTCCCTTTCTTTCTGCTACCTTAATACTATCTTTAACAACAATTTTTGGTTTCTTTATATATTCATTTATATTATAGTCTTTTGACTTTTCTGTTTTCATTTTGAGGATTTACGCCCTTTTTTATTTCTCTGCCCTCAATTAGGCCCTCTCCATCTTTATTGACTTTAACTTCTATTATTTGTATAGTTCTGGGTTTTAATTTAAAATTTGCTTGTTTTCCCTTCTTTTCTAGCATTAATGGTTCACTATCCAGCTCGTTTTCCCCTGGCGTCGTCATTTTAATTGTAGACTCGTCGGAGTTTTCTATGTTTCTTCCGTTTATTGAACTATCTTGCATAACGACTGACTATCCTCTGGTTACTTTGTTTACAACATAATTTTGTATAATTTTTTCTACTAAATCGTCAAAATTTCTCGTCATTTCATTTACGAAATTATTATCAGTGCTGTTAGAGTCGTTTAAACTCAAAATTTCGCCTTCGATTTCTAATGACCTAGGATTTATGTTTTGATTTTCTAAACTATCATGAACAATGATTGGAATATTACCTGAATCGTCTCTATTCACCTTGTCTTTCGCAAGCTCCTCGGAATTTTTTTTCGCATTAGCAGAATATTTAGACAAAGAATTATCCTCTTCTAACGATTGCGAGATTTAATATTTATTGAATTATTGCTATTATTTGGGGATTGGGTGCCGCCTAAATTTATCTGGGTACATGGTTGATGCTCTAACAAGTCCTGTTGACAATTCCCGATGAAACTTATTCCGTCATCTCTTACGGCTACAATGTTTTTGAATAGTGCCAACTGTTACTGTACCTGAGGGGTGTGGTGGTACTACTTGAGGTATACATTTAATGGTGCCAACTGTTACTGTATCCGCGGGGTGGGGTGCTACTATTTGAGGTATATATTGGGAATCAATCCGAAATTGGGCGGGGGGTGCGGGTTGGCAAGACATATCTAATGTTTGAACGTGAGAAAAATTTAGTTGGGTGTTATTTGGGTGGGTTTCATAATTATTTGGCTGGAGTCGTGGGTTTGTTTGTGAATTTTCATTGTGGTGGGTATTTTCGTTAAAAATTTTTTCTCTATTTGAATGAGATTGATTGTAATTTTGGAGTCTCTGTCTATTAAAATTATTCCCTTGATTTTGGCGATTATAGTTATTATTTTTTGATCTACAAACCGAAATGTCGTGTCCTACACGTTTGCAATATCTACAATATTCTACTAAATTTTGCGCCTCTACGGGATCATCTAAATAATCTTGCTCCTTTAAATAGGCTGCATCAATCGCATCCTCTATATTTGTGTAGTTACGGGCGTCGATGATTATTCTTAAATTACCATGCAAGCCGTTTACGAATGATTTTAGCCCCTTTTCATTATTGAGATCCCTAATTATATTTCTAGCCTGTTGGTTGTCTACTTTATTTAAAATGCATGTATTTAATTTTTTTATCAAATCGCGTACTCTATCCCCGAATTCTCTTGCGTTCTCTCTCGATCTTTGTTTACAATTTTGAAGTTGGTTTATGATATCTAACTCTGAAATTTTTTCACCAAAAGACTTTTCTAAAAATATTTTTAAATCATTGATTGTTTCGAAAGATCGGTCCTCCACGTACCTTCTTGCTCTACCCTTTAATTTCAGATTTATAATTGATGCAAAAAGAATATGTTTATAATTTGGATCGACATATTTTAAAGAATATTGACAACAATTTATAAAATTTTCTAGGTCTTCAGAATTAGTACCGTCAAACGTGGGTATCGAATTTTGTGCATCTTTTAATTTTATATTTGTTTCTCGAGAGGTGTTTAATTTGTTGTTATTTATATAATTTTTGATTTTTCTTAAATCTTCTATTGATAATTTACTAAGAAAATTTATTCTATCCTCGCTCCTATCTGTGTGTTCGTAATCGTCTTGTCCTTGCATTTTGCTTTTGTTTTCAAAATTAATCAAATCTCACAGAGGGGTCTGGAATGAAATGCTGGGTTTGTTGGTTTGTTCGGGAGGATCAGAAGAGTTCATATTTTTCAAAACAATAAAATAATTTTTCAAAAACAAAAAATATACGAGAAAAAGAAAGAAAATGAGAAAAAGGCTTACTTTGATTTTTTGGAGTGACGATGGCGGATGGTCCTTTGGTGATGTCCTTCGGAAAAGCTGGTTCGATTTTTCATTGCAATTGTTCTAAGGGTCTGTTCGAGGTCTGTCAGGCATTGTTATAAGTGTTATAATATTGTTTTAGGGGTTGCGAATAATATAGTTCACACACATTGTTGTAATATAGTTTGGGTTTCAGGGGGGTGTTCTGGGTCCATGTTCGGGCGCCAAAATGTTATAATATATTTGGGATTGGTTTATAGTGAAGGGTTACTGGGTAAATAATAGAAGTAGTATATATTTATAACATTGGGTTTATTGAATAGTTACAATGGGAGGGCGGCAAAGCGAGTGACAGCCTTACGATCGTTATGTCGATCACCTCGCATGTTCTCCCTCGATCATGTTCTCTCGATCATCCGAGACTTCCTGCTTAAGTACCTCATGTTCAGGTCAAGCTCTGCAAAGTAAGCATTACGCAAGCCTCGTGCCATGACCAATGACCATCAAAACATGTCGACAAGGCATATCACAACAGCAGATCGAGGCAAATTATACGCCATCACGCATGGAAAAATAAACAATCAGACAATAAAAGATCCCTCGTCATTTCGACAAGGTCTCTTAATAGCCTGGTCATATCTCCTTCGTCATCCTCCCAGAGTTCTTTGTACAGTCTGAAAGATTTGGACCTTTCGTTGACGAATACACTTATAGATTTAAGCCCTATTTTCTCGTGGATGAGCCAGTACTCGAAAATCTCTCGGAGCACGCTAGTCTTAAATTCCAGGGGGTAGAAATTCCTCATCCCTTCAACTTATGGAAGCTATCCGAGATCATCAAGGCGGTCACCACATTCTCCTGTATAACCTTGAAAGCTGAATTATACAATGTTTTTGGAATAGAATCGATTTTGATTTTGAGTATATTAGGTGAATCCTGTCTGCTCTATAATTTAAAATAAATAAGTGATCCAGAGTTCTTTATATAGTCTGAAGGATTTGCTCCTTTCGTTGGCGAATACCCTTATAGAACTAAGACCCTCTTTCTCTGGGATGCGCCAGTCTTAAATTCAAGGGTGTAGAAATTCCCCATCCCTTCAACTTAGGGAAGCTATCAGTGATATAAGATATCTTCTTTTGATAAAATTATTTCATGTACTTTGACTATTCAATTTCCTTTTTCCCGTATAAGAAATCTTAGTATTTTTTCAACCATTTGTACAGTCTGAAAGATTTGGACCTTTCGTTGACGAATACACTTATAGATTTAAGCCCTCTCGTGGTTGAGGCAGTCCTCGAAAATCTCTCGCAGCACGCTAGTCTTAAATTCCAGGGGGTAGAAATTCCTCATCCCTTCAGCTTATGGAAGCTATCCGAGATCATCAAGGCGGTCACCACATTCTCCTGTATAACCTTGAAAGCAAGCTGAATTATAGAATGTTTTTGGATCAGAATCGATTTTGATTTTGAGTATATATTCGGTGAATTCTTGTCTGCTCTTTAATTTAAAATAAATCTTATTTCTCTGTTCACTCTCTCTTCTCAACTAATTATTATTTTATTTTATTTAATTATGAACTTAAAGAACAAGGGATGTAGATGGATGGGTCATCACATTTTTTAATTTTTTTATTTAAAAACAATTACTACCTATACTTTATGTTGTGAGGGACCATCGTGGGAGGGTCTCAGACAAGTGTTTGGGTTTCTCTCATCGTCCGTAGGTTGGAAAGCTGCACAAGGTATGCAAGTTATATTTGGGACTCCGGTTTTTAAATTTTTAAAAACTAAGTCCAAAATATTTTGGGAATTTTTGGTAGAGCGAGGATATCTCGATAGATTTTTATTGAAGTTTTTATAGACTTTTGGAATCTTTGAAGAGTCAAGAGATTTTGTGAGAATTTCGTATATTGATTCGAACGGATAAAGTTTATTGTCTTATTTTGAAAAGAATATAAATGTTTATAATCTGTAGTTACACTGGTTTTAAATAAAAACTTTAGTAAACAGGTAGTTGAAGAGGCACACACGTGAGTTTATAAAGTTAATTTAATAATGTTTGAAGAAGACTTACACTTGAAGAGACACATACGTGAGTATATAAAGTTAATTTAAGAATGTTTGAAGAAGACTTACACTAATACTGTGTCGGACGTGCCGTTTGGGGTCAGCTTTTGAATAGAAGACGTTACCCAGGAGAATCACTATATCGTAAGGGTGTTGTTTGGTACGGGTTTCTATTAGGACCAGGTGCGATACTAGGGCAAATCTAGGTGCAGGGTATTCTGCTCACTAGTGGATTCTACTGCTCCGTAGTGGATTCTGCAGACAAGTGGAACCTTCGCTCCCTATTGGATTCTGATTCTAGATGTGCCGATCGGCATCTTATATAGGGTTTAAAGAAGCAAACCTTGGATTTCTGATGACGTTATCAGGACTCCAAGTCAGTAGGATTTGGGCATTTAACTTGAATGTGTGAACTTCGAAGATCGTGGGCTGTTCCGTCACCACAGCACCATTTTTTTTTAAATGAAATAATTAAAGTTCAATTTAATAATTCTTCCTTAAGGATATTAGAGTAATGTCATTGTCTGTTTAAGGTGATATCTCTAGCTTTGGCAATCAGCAATAATCTGGACTTCGTACCTTAGTATTGATTTGTACGAATCGCTAAATAGTGTAATGATTTAACCTACTTATGTTAAATCTGGGTGAGGCCCAATTTAGGATTTAATTGTGTAATGGTATTTTTAGCACTCTGGAATTAAAAGATTGAAGTTTTAGATAGAAAAGATTTTAATTTATGTAAAAAGAACAAGCATTTGTTACAATGTGTATTAATAGAATAATAATATATATAAGTAAAGAAAGACAATGAATACAGCGATTGATTCTGGGTTGAAAACTGTGTGTGTAAAGTGACTGAATTTAATATAAGTTATAATTTAACAAAGCAAGTGAACAATAATGGTGGACAGCGTGGATCAGCTGAGTCATAGAGTTTGTGTCCGCTAGCGTGCCTCCGGCTGACTGACTCCGCCAGTCGAGATCTCCTTCCACGCGCAACTCATGATAGCAACGGGGCGGGGAGCAATGACAGGCTGCCAACTGCACCTACTAAATGAAACAATAAAACAAACCTGGCAAGCTATATGCCGATTATGAATATAAGGGCCAAGGGGTGCTTATTTCATTACATCCCCCCGGCCGGAAACATTAAAACTGGAGCCACTCACAGAATTAAGTAGCGACAATTTTAATGCTTTAGTCAGCCTTCAGACAGCATTCAAATGCCTCCTTTCATGGAATAATATTGACACATAAGAAAATCTACTGTACTGAAGCTACGTTAAAATAAAAATAAAAAAACAATGAATGTATAGGTGTTGAATGGACATGACTGGTTTCAAATCGGAACGGAACTTTCCAGATCCACCAGTATGGGCCAGACGCACCACAACGAGCGCCCGCCACGGCCAAGACGTGGGAGCAAAGATTCATTGTCAAACTAAAAGGGAATTCGGGATGGCTGTTAAGAGCGCACAGCCCTACCCTGTGGTCTCTGAAGCCTACAGGGCGGACACTAGCATGTCCTCAAAACGAGCCGCTGCCAAATCAGAACCAGAGTGGATGCTAGACAGCTGGATACAGCTGTCGGGGTGGCCAACCACAACGCCTCCAACTGGGCACAAAATTTAATATAATTTACGAGGCTTTAAAGCCTCCTCCACTGCTCAGAGTGAATGGCTCCGCCTCCCATTTCTCCAGAACTCGTCCCGGTGGGATTGCAGTCAGCTCATTCCTCAATAGGGTCTATGCCCTGCGGACTTAGCCGCCAATAACTAGGCTCTAGGCCTTCTTCACTACACTCAATAGGGTCCATGCCCTGCGGACTTAGCCGCGAATAACTAGGCTCTTAGGCCTCTTTTCTCCATCTTCCACACAGCAAAAAAAGGGGGGGGGGAATTGACAACAACGAATCTCCGGTCCCACACACACGCCAATGACCCACGACCATAGCGGAACGTCCTTTTAAACTGGCTTCAAATTCCAGTTCCACTCCAAAAATCACGCAGGATGAACACTCAACAGTGCTCTACATTCTTTAAACTGGACCATTAATGACCTTGACTGAAAACAAAAAAATTAAATATTTATAAAAAAACAATTATACTCAACTTACAATATTAAACCATTAAAGCATGGCAGAATTTAGACCGCCCGCTTCCACAACATCGACTCGCCAATAACCAGCAACCTCAACACATTATCTCACCTTTGCTCTTTCTCTTTGCGATTAATAAAATAAAAACTATAAAAAAATTAGTGAAAAATTAATGTAAAAATATTTAATCAAAATAATCATTAAATTTAAAGAATTAAAAATACGCGTATTTAATAGCGACCATCCGTCCTTGAATTCTTTGATTGATCAAAAATAATAAACAACACAACCATGGCTCTCAGATTATAGAGCCTTATAAAGTTTAGAGAACCTTCGTGAGGCTGCAAAACATTTCACTTCCCAACACAGATCTTTTATTCACAGTTAACAGGCCACAGGATTTAAATTATTTGATATGACTATTAACCCTTAGTTTACTTGTTCCTTTGGAACTAATGTCTAAATGTAGTTATACAAAAAGATTTTTGAAAGAGACTTTCAATAAAATAGACTGATATCGAAAAAGGATTACAAGAATGTTTGTTGACAAATGCATCTCATTTTGGCGGGATATGAACCCGTACCAACTGCTTGGAAGGCAACTATGCTGACCTTTACTTGTTATGCATTCAATAAACAAATTGGACTTGTTTGGGAATATATCAAAACTGCCTATATTAACATAGAATAATGAGCGGGAAGTTATTTACTATCATAAATGCTCCTATATACTAGGAAATTCACGAAATTAGCTAGACTAGGCTGTTGTAGATTGCATTTGTTATTAATAGAATAATGTATTTAAGGTGGACGCATTGGATCATTTAATTATAAAATAATTTGTAGTTACAAAAAGATGCAATAGGAATTCTCAAATAAACTCTTGTAAGGAGATTTCTTTAATCAAAACTAAATGTTTTGAAATATTTTAACATCCATAAAAAGATTGTTGAACTATAGAAATTTAATATTGATTACTAATAGAATAATTGGCTAAAGGCGGATATCTAACCATTATCGTTTTAAACTCCAATTGTAAACAATTAAATAAAAAATGTCCCTAACGGGATTCGACCCTTTATTTTTAGATAATTGAATTCAGACTTTATTAAAGAATTGTCCAACAAAAATTAGATGGGCAATCTTCATATAAAACAAATGAATGAACCTAATCATTCGATTAACACACCTTTGGTTTGTTTACTAACAGTAAATACTTCTGTTCAGTAGTTCACACAGCCTTACTACGGAACAATATTATGGTACCTTTGGATATAGTGAACTTCGATGTAAATAAAAAAATTTTACTAGTATAAAATATACTAGTGGTCCCCATAGTAAATAAACAAATATATTTTATATTATTTGATATCTGTTTTCAGAATTGAAGAAATTTTGCTTCGGCAATTTATTAATAAAGTAAATATAGAAATGAAAACATTTTGATAAAGTGCAGAGTATTATCTATAGGATTATTTTACTCCATGGGACTTTGCCCGCTTGCCTTCAGGCGACTCAAGGCTACAACCCCGTCGGATGGCCAATCAGCCTGCGAATTTGCTTGCAGAATACCCACACTGGACTGGCTAAGTTTTGTCGTCGGTAAACCGTGACTAGTTTGAATAAACAGCACCCATACCAAGCGTAGAATAGATTAAGAATTATTCTCCATTGGAAAATTACCCAGGTTTAACGTGAGTTAGAAAATGAGCGGAAAACATTTTTAGATAAACCAGGATACAAAGACCGACCAAATAAACATGACCTCGAACAGACATCTGTGAACGGAGGGCACGAGCACGAACCAGACAAGATAGAGATTACTTTTTCAGAGAGAAATCCTATACGATTCTAGAAACCAATATTCAATTTAGGGATTTTCTGGTGCATTAACACACTTGGTTGGAAATTAACAATTTTCCATAAAAAAACTTATGTTCGGAAGAATATCTATCGAAAAAATATAGGCTTAATAATTCCTATGCAATTTACTTGAAATTATTAGCAATAATGGATAACATGAGATAATTCAATTTTTGTGGACAGACTGACAGATTGTCAACAAAATACAATTATAATTATTTGTAAGTAAAATGAAATTAACTAATTATAAATTTACATTAGAACCAATTCAATTGTTCTTTTAACTTGAAACTTTAATTATTCAAGGATTAGGCTTATCTCTTTATGACTAATTAATGAAAATTATCTATTACTGATAAGGATTAGATTCATTATTATATTGAAATTTTTGGAATTATCCAAGACTTTATAGAATTTCAAAATATTATAGTGAAGATTATAATATTATTTTAAATTTTCCAACTAAGAAAACTTAAAAAAATTATTTTTGAAGGTTAAAGAGACAATTACTTGAAATGTATTTTCCTTTAGGAAGAAAAATACGGACTTTTGAAATCTTAATTATATTAAGGATTTTTCTTAATAGAATGAATTTTTTAGAATCTCAATATTACATACAAAAAATTACTTGATGAAATTATAACACAATTCATCAATTTGACAGACAAAGAAATATTTATTCGAATTTTATTTTTCTTTAGAAAGAGACAGACTGACTTTTTAAATCTTAATTATATTAAAGATTTTTCTTTATAGAAAGAAAATTTTTAGAATTTCCTAATTTTAAACAAAAACGGACTTAGTTAAATTTTACAAAATTTATTAAGAGACAGACCGACTATTGAATTACCTCTAAAGTATAAGAGAATAAAAAATATAAAATAAACAAAATTATTTACAAATTTTACAAATAATGAAAATTTAGTGGGATTTAAAAAAAAAAGGGGGGGGGGAAAAAGAAGAAAATATAGAATTCATTAGAGCAAGCCCCCACACTGAATTAGCGTGTGGTTTGTAACCTTCTTTGAGGTTACTGCTCTGGGCGAGGGTAGAATTTTTTTAATAAACGGATATTGTAGACACCCTGCTGCTTACCACGGGTTGTCTGCAATACATACGTGCCCCCGGGGCGGATTTCAGCCACTCGGAACGGGCCGTCATACTGTAGGAAGAACTTTTGACAAACTTTGTCAATTAATGATGACAGTACCTTTGGATGGTTATGGTGCACATAAGCACGAAAAGGCCGGTTTAACTCTTTCATGGTACGCTCAGCCGGGTTGGCCTGTTGATCGCGGATGGCGACAATTCGCAATTCAGTGCACATTTCACCAATGAAATCATGAAATTTCTTAGAGGTGAATGTGAGTTCCGCGATCAGTTAGAAGGGTTATGGGAATCGGGTAGGTTTTGGCCTTGAAAGGAACCATATCAGTCAGCTCAATGACATGTTGGTAGCCCTTCATACACCCAGGCTCGGGGGAAAATATATCCTGGAACTCATTTAAGAGTTCATGTAACTGTCGCCTCTCTAGAGAGGATGCGGGCTCAGGCACATCCTCCAGAGGCAGCAATTGTTGGGACAGACTCGTTGTCCTGGTTTCACAAAGGGCCACCGCAAAGGACTCTTTGAAAAATGGACCCCCGGGACCTCCGGGAACACTATAATTTTGACCCTTTATCTCAATTGCTACAGCATGGGACTGAAAGGATAGTTTTACGAGGTTTTCCCGTTCAAGTTTCATCCTGTCAACCTCCCTTCTCTTTTTGTTCCCTGTCCCGAACATAATAGTTCACTTACCTTTCGGTATCATCTACTGACTTTTTAGGTCTTTTACCCATTTCCTTTATATCATTTTTTAAATCCTTAAACAATGCCGTTATTTGTGCCATATCAATTTGTGTTTGTGGGAGACTAGGTTGTAAAAAATTCTGTGTAATATTGGGCTGTGAAATGCCCCTGCAACTCACATGATATCGTCTCCATTTGGGCCTGGTCTGGTTGGTTGTTGAGATTGTTTAACGCCGACGAATGTGCCAACGGTTGCTCTTCTCCTTCCAATAGTTCTGCGATTGACGGCATTGTTATTTCAGGACAGATGGTATCACTATTCAAAAAATAAATCAAATTAATTAGGCCTTTCACGCCAATTATATCACAAGATTTTGGACTAAAAATAAAATGATAATTAATTACAACAAACACACACAGGTTGACCTTGTTTCATTCGTCATCTCGGTGCGGTCCTCCATGTAATGGATTAACCTACTTATGTTAAATCTGGGTGAGGCCCAATTTAGGATTTAATTGTGTAATGGTATTTTTAGCACTCTGGAATTAAAAGATTGAAGTTTTAGATAGAAAAGATTTTAATTTATGTAAAAAGAACAAGCATTTGTTACAATGTGTATTAATAGAATAGTAATATATATAAGTAAAGAAAGACAATGAATACAGCGATTGAAACAAGTTGAACTGTGTGTGTGTAAAGTGACTGAATTTAATATAAGTATAATTAACAAAGCAAGTGAATAATAATGGTGGACAGCGTGCATCAGCTGAGTCATAGAGTTTGTGTCTGCTAGCGTGCCTCCGGCTGACTGACTCCGCCAGTCGAGATCTCCTTCCACGCGCAACTCATGATAGCAACGGGGCGGGGAGCAATGACAGGCTGCCAACTGCACCTACTAAATGAAACAATAAAACAAACCTGGCAAGCTATATGCCGATTATGAATATAAGGGCCAAGGGGTGCTTATTTCATTACAATAGCCATATTACAACAGCTGAAATAAATTTAAACATCCTATCCAAGAATTCCTTAAGTCTTATATAATCACTAGGTATATACTTCAAGTTATTAAACATTTTGAGTTGTAACACCATTAGATGCCTAGGCATTGGCGATGACCTAGCGGTTGAACATCCCTGTTATTATTATCTATTTATCTTTTATTATGTGTACGTTTATAAAATTTTACAAGGAGAAATACCAATATTATTATACCGAAAACCATGATTATACTTAGTGAAGAACTCATTACAGTGATTGTCGTTTTATATTTTCTATCGACTCTCATTTGGACCTCTTTTTCGTTTAAGTGTTTTATATCAACACTTACTTTTTCTAGGGTTTCCTGTTCCATTGAATATAATGAGCGTAGTTTTTAGTTGAAAACTTTTTCAGGTGTTTCCACTGGCCCTGTTTTGTTAAGAAACATTTGATTTAATGGGAGTTTATATTTCACTACCCTTTCGCTATATAAGGTATCTTCGTTTGATAAAATTATATCATTGTAAGTATGCAACTGGCACTTGGGATTAATTTTTACCACCGTTAATCAAAACCGCTCTTTTATTTCGTCAATTTTATCTCCACTACAAATAAAGGATATATGTAGTCAGTCTACTTGGGCTATACACAAACCATGAATTTTTTTCTTCAATATCGAGTAATTTAAATAAAAAACGATATTTTTTGGAATAATTAGGTTTATTGATTGGAAATGAAAAGTACAACAGGTTTTACAATTGAGATTGGAGATCTCAAGTCAAACAGAATCAAGACAAGCCTTGTCTGTGACGATCTCGCATCGTCCTTATATACTACTTTTTAGCTGAGTGCTGCATTCGCAATAGTTTAGGAATAGTCAGCATTTATCCTTACATGACTCCTCCTTCCTCCAGGAAGAAATTTCATTATATTCATGAAATTTCTTTACAATTTGTTTTTTTATCAAAATATTGAGTTTACATTGTTTACATTTTCATTTTCATTGTTAGGGTTTTTATTTTCTTTCTTAACTCTAATTACATTATAGATTTTCTTTTTGTTTTTATTTATAATATATTTTACTATTAATATAATTATTGCAATTATTATAATTAGGGTTACATATTGGTTCCTGTGGTTAGGCCACAAATTCAAATTTATTTCTTCGAGAGGTTTTAATTTTATATCTTTAATTTTTATTTCGTTAAGATTAATCATTGAAATCTCATTTTTATTGTTTATCAAGTCTGGTTTTATTTTTATGTTTGGCACTGGAATATCATTAAATTTTTCACTTTTCACATATATCTATCACTATTTTATTTTTGTTAATTGTACAATTTTTATTTTCGATTTTGTACACACCATTATATAGATATTTTGACATATTTGTAAATTTAGGGCCCTTATATGATCCTATAGTAAAGGGGGGAAGGGTCAAACAAGCCGGAAGGTCGGTTGGCCCCCTCTCTCTGGTAGTTACCTGAATTTAAGAAATAAACCACTTAACTTAATTAGGGAGTCTTCAGGAACTAATTTAGTTAAATTCAATAAAAACATTAATTAATAAACAAAATTATTTAATAAGGAAAAGTTTAAGTTTACATTGGTCATCGAATAATTGATAATTGATTTGGTTAATTTACAAGCAATTTAAATTGTCGATTTTTCCAGAAGAGGATTACTGAACATAGTAAAATTTGTTGACATGTAAGACTATTAACAATGTTGCAATTTTTTCCATGTCATTACATCAGAATAATGAATTTACTTTTACGCTTATGACTATGAGCAATTTCTAAGTATTATTATATCAAATATGTTTATTTAATTAAGCAACCAATATATATGGATAACCCATTTGGCTCCGAATTATATTGATATTACAATAGGCACACTTATTTAATTAGACGCCCTATATATTGTTATATCGCTTAATTAGATAAACAATCTATAGGGGGTTAGTCAGTACCATGACATTAATTAATAGACTTAATACATTGGTTTCTTTAATTCGACAAACATATCTGGTAATCTATGACTATATTAGAAAGCTATAATAAAGTATAATTTATTAATAGATTATCACACATACCTTGACGATCGTCACATTCTCATCTCATGCACTCACGCCCATTCATACGCGCTCCGCCACCTCTTGGCGATCCACCCCTTCAATCCACTTAGGACCTCGCTCTCTCTCCGGGATCGCAAATATCTCCACCCCATTATCAGCCCCCTGGTCTCGCTAGTTGGGCCTAAAACTCCGCCTGCCCTTTGTGACTAAATCACCCCTAAGCTACCCTATGCTCCCACGTAACTCATCACCTCCCCTGAGCCCTCCTCCCGGGGTCACAAATACCTCACCGGGTCACAATTATCACCTGGCTACTCAGCCCTCCTCCCGGGGTCACAAATACCTCACCGGGGTCACAATTATCACCTGGATACTCAGCCCTCCTCCCGGGGTCACAAATACCTCACCGGGGTCACAATTATCACCTGGCTACTCAGCCCTCCTCCCGGGGTCACAAATACCTCACCGGGGTCACAATTATCACCTGGCTACTCAGCCCTCCTCCCGGGGTCACAAACACCTCACCGGGTCACAATTATCACCTGGCTACTCAGCCCTCCTCCCGGGGTCACAAATACCTCACCGGGTCACAATTATCACCCCTCATTACGCACTCCGCAACCCCTATACGCCCCCCGCAACCCCTATACGCCCCACACCTTTACCGCCCGAAGGCTACCACCCGAGTCTCGCGGCGTCGGCCCGCTTGCCAACGCTTCGCTCTTCCCTCCCTCGTCTCTTCGAACCCCTCTCCTATTGCCTTGCTGGCTGGCTGAGCCGCCTGCCGATTTTCCGCTGTCAGCGGGTCTTATATATATAATCTATTCAAACAAATTAGCCCCTGACTGACAACGGAAAATAACCAGGCTAATATTCCCTATATCTAAGGGCTGGTGCACTGCCCCCACATTTACACTACCCTCCGTTTTCTAAAAGTTGACTTCCTCGTAGGGAATCAACTTTTCTCTGGTGTATATTTCCTCGGGGGCCGGGTGGGGAAACATTTCATCCTGGCTGCGACCCTACTTCCGGGGTTTCCTCGTGGTCGTCCTCCAGCTGGAGTTCGGGGTGCTCCTGAGTCGGCCGGGGTGCCACGCAATGTCGCCACCACCCAAGAGCGGCGGCAGTTCCCCCCAGGACCAGTAGCTGGGTACCTCCTCCGGCCGGAAATGTAAAGTGCTGCAGGCGCTTCCTGCAGGACAGGCGACCGCTCCCTCGCGTAGTCGCTCGATGGGTACTTCCATCCTCATCCATCCTCTTTCGGCTCGGAGTACATCGAGGCCGTCTACCGCATCCCTTAATTTGCGTGGGTCCCTAGGACGCTGGTGTATTTGGACCAGTCGACCTTGGGGGGAACGAGGACCGTTTGAGCCTCGAATTGGCGCCTGCTAGTGGTAGAACCACGGGGAAGGATCAGTGTGAAATCTGATCTCAGCTGGCAGCCTTCTTCGGCTCGTGGCACCGCCCGACCCAGAGCGGCCCCTCTGTGCTGGGCCTCGTCGTCGCGACCCCGGCATTGGACATCGACGTTCCGGCCTCGGTCAGGTCGAAAAAACCAGTTGGGGCCTGTACCAGCTGTTTAATGGCACGTAGAGTTGTCGATCCAGGGTGGCCGCCAGTCAGCCCCCACCCGGGTCGAGCGCTTGACTTGTTTAGAGGGGAGCGGAAATAGTGGAAAATATACATTTGAACAGTGCACCAGTCATATAACCTTATATTTACTATATATTTACTATATATTTAAAAAAAAAATGTTAAAATACTTAGAATCTAGAATTCTTACTTATGAAATCGCTCATCATTCAAAAGAATCAGGAGTTCCGCCGCGTAACCCGACCATCTTCATTCGAACAGATAAAAAATCACTTTGACACCGTTACCCTCGTACCAATAGTAAAATCCTATTTAAAAAAAATAAACGGAATTTCACAAATGATTTACAAGAACGTCATGATTCTCATTGAATTTGTCCGCGTTTTACAATCGAGCCTTTTATGGCTCTTCAAAATTAATCCTCTAATCGTTCAATTAACTGTCACAAGATCCCTCTACATGGTTATTAAGGTGACCATTTGTCCCGACCTTCGGCTCAGTCCCCGAAACAAAATTTATGTCCCTGTTTATTTTACCCCCGATTCGGCAGTATTATATTAGACACCGGAATGGAAAATTAATTGTACACTATTGTATACGTACAAATAGTAAAATTTCATTTATAAAAATAAACGAAATTTTACAAATGAACTATCAGAAACATCATGACTATTCATTGAATTTGTACGCATTTTATACTCGAGCTTTTCATAACTCTTCAAATTAATTTTCCATTCGTTTAAGGGATAGACGCGACCTCAAAATCTCTCCAAATAATTTGACCAGCCCGTGCTGTCCCAAAACCCCTCGTAACTATCACTTAATTATTTCCCTCTCAGTCCATTGGAACCTCCCCAGACAGTAGCAATGCACCGTTTTCAACGGCCCCGGAATATTAGTAAATGGCTCGTCTTTGAAATGACTCAAAAGAAATTCTTGGAAACCTCAGGTCTTCTTATATCGCTTATACAAAATGTCTTAGAAAACATAAAAAAAAATCAAGCTATTAAAAGCTACAAAAAAACTAATGCTGGCGTTAGAAACGGATTCTATACTATTTATTACAGATCCTACACGAAGCGGAAGGGACAAAACACTTGTTTTTGTTGAGACAAAAAGAACAGCGGATTTTACTGCTCTCTATTTATCAGAGAATTCAATCCGAACAAAAAAAATCAAGCTATTAAAAGCTACAAAAAAACTAATGTGGTTTCTTTCCAATGTGATTCACTAGTTTGTAACGCCAAGCTGTTCTCTGTCGATTAACTCAAGTGGATATCCCGGCCGGATATGATTATTGGCCTCTGAAATCGAGCGAGGTTCTCAAAGAACTTATCTAGGGACAAAACACTTGTTTTTGTTGAGACAAAAAGAACAGCGGATCTTACTGCTCTCTATTTATCAGAGAATTTACTCCGAACAAAAAAAAAAATCAAGCTATTAAAAGCTACAAAAAAAACTAATGTGATTCACTAGTTTGAAACGCCAAGCTGTTCTCTGTCGATTAACTCAAGTGGATATCCCGGCCGGATATGATTAGTGGCCTCTGAAATCGAGCGAGGTTTTCAAAGAACTTATCTAGGGACAAAACACTTGTTTTTGTTGAGACAAAAAGAACAGCGGATTTTACTGCTCTCTATTTATCAGAGAATTCCCTCCGAACAAAAAAAATCAATCGTTTAGTAATTCAAAACGCTGTCAGCTGTTACTGAGCACACAGACAGGCACACACACATTGCCTGGACGCCGGCCCACCCACACTTTCCCGTGCGAGCGTGGCCTCTCTCTATCTCACTTGCACTCCCTTGGCCGGAGCGATAATTCTCTCGCTAAGAACCAGCCGGCGCCTGTGTGTCTAGTAGCTAGGTCAGCAATTCTCCGATTACACCACGATGATCAAGAAAAACAATTATATTTATGTCATGGGGAATAAAATTAACATGACTCTGTGGAAAAAATTTAACAAAATCGACCTGTTCCAGGTGCTACGGGCGAAAGGGAACAAAACTCTAATTTTGTTGAGACACGAGAAAAATTAAATTGCGAATCTGCCTCCTCATTAACCTCGCGATTCCCTGCGTGTGGAGCCCCTCTGTTCCCCTCCATAGAGGCCGCCCCCTCGGCTACGTGACTTGCCGCGATTCTCTCTAGCGCGTGTCCCCGTCCTCCCTTTCCCCCTCGGCGTCGCGAAACCCCTCTGTCATCAGGTCGATCCCACTTCCGTTCTCCGAGCATTACCTGATTCCTTCAACAAAGAAAAATTTTATCCAAGACCCAAAAAAAAACTTTAACTCTAGTAACGTAATTACTGAAAATAAAAATGACAAGCAACAACTCAAGACAAAAAAAAATCTATTAAACCTAAATAAAAGAAAAGAAAATATTACAAAAAAATTCAACCAAATTTTCTCCTCATCCCGAAAAATGTTTAACCCCGATTCCTCAGTGATTCGTCTTATTGCAACGAATCCTGGTCATGGCACCATTTGTAAATTTAGGGCCCTTATATGATCGTATAGTAAAGGGGGGAAGGGTCAAACAAGCCGGAAGGTCGGTTGGCCCCTCTCTCTGGTAGTTACCTGAATTTAAGAAATAAACCACTTAACTTAATTAGGGAGTCTTCAGGAACTAATTTAGTTAAATTCAATAAAAACATTAATTAATAAACAAAATTATTTAATAAGGAAAAGTTTAAGTTTACATTGGTCATCGAATAATTGATAATTGATTTGGTTAATTTACAAGCAATTTAAATTGTCGATTTTTCCAGAAGAGGATTACTGAACATAGTAAAATTTGTTGACATGTAAGACTATTAACAATGTTGCAATTTTTTCCATGTCATTACATCAGAATAATGAATTTACTTTTACGCTTATGACTATGAGCAATTTCTAAGTATTATTATATCAAATATGTTTATTTAATTAAGCAACCAATATATATGGATAACCCATTTGGCTCCGAATTATATTGATATTACAATAGGCACACTTATTTAATTAGACGCCCTATATATTGTTATATCGCTTAATTAGATAAACAATCTATAGGGGGTTAGTCGTACCATGACATTAATTAATAGACTTAATACATTGGTTTCTTTAATTCGACAAACATATCTGGTAATCTATGACTATATTAGAAAGCTATAATAAAGTATAATTTATTAATAGATTATCACACATACCTTGACGATCGTCACATTCTCATCTCATGCACTCACGCCCATTCATACGCGCTCCGCCACCTCTTGGCGATCCACCCCTTCAATCCACTTAGGACCTCGCTCTCTCTCCGGGATCGCAAATATCTCCACCCCATTATCAGCCCCCTGGTCTCGCTAGTTGGGCCTAAAACTCCGCCTGCCCTTTGTGACTAAATCACCCCTAAGCTACCCTATGCTCCCACGTAACTCATCACCTCCCCTGAGCCCTCCTCCCGGGGTCACAAATACCTCACCGGGTCACAATTATCACCTGGCTACTCAGCCCTCCTCCCGGGGTCACAAATACCTCACCAGGGTCACAATTATCACCTGGCTACTCAGCCCTCCTCCCGGGGTCACAAATACCTCACCGGGTCACAATTATCACCTGGCTACTCAGTCCTCCTCCCGGGGTCACAAATACCTCACCGGGGTCACAATTATCACCTGGCTACTCAGCCCTCCTCCCGGGGTCACAAACACCTCACCGGGTCACAATTATCACCTGGCTACTCAGCCCTCCTCCCGGGGTCACAAACACCTCACCGGGGTCACAATTATCACCTCTCGACTCAGCCCTCCTCCCGGGGTCACAAATACCTCACCGGGTCACAATTATCACCCCTCATTACGCACCCCGCAACCCCTATACGACCCCCGCAACCCCTATACGCCCCACACCTTTACCGCCCGAAGGCTACCACCCGAGTCTCGCGGCGTCGGCCCGCTTGCCAACGCTTCGCTCTTCCCTCCCTCGTCTCTTCGAACCCTTCTCCTATTGCCTTGCTGGCTGGCTGAGCCGCCTGCCGATTTTCCGCTGTCAGCGGGTCTTATATATACACTCGGGAGCAGCTGAATCGACTCAACCTCTAAGCGCGCATACAGGGTCGTTTTTCTTTTAAATGGCCAAGCCGATATTTATAAAATAAATATATCTTTAAAGCTTATTTATTTAGCTTTATATTGATATCAATTTCAAGCAAATCGGCTCATTACTTTTTAAATTATGTGATCTGAATGACAATGAAAGGAAAAAAGGGTGTAAAGGAAAGGAAAAGTAGGGATGTTCAAAATTAAAATAAAATTGACATTTTAAACATAACAAAGAAAATTTATTTTCTTAATAATTTGTGTTGCCCCCCTCTAGCTTTTATAACAGCCCGCATGCGATCCTGCATCGACCTGATGAGTTTTTTTATAAAATCTTGAGGGATGCCTTCCCATTCATCTAACAAAGCTGTCTTAAGCTCATCAATGGTCGAAGGTACCGAATTTCTGGCTCGAACCCTTTGTTTGAGGTGGTCCCACATATGTTCGATGGGATTCATGTCTGGGCTGAGCGCTGGCCACTCTATGGTGTGGATAGCGACTTCGGTCATGTATTGCCGAGTGACCATCGCAGTGTGGCACCGGGCATTATCATGCATCAGTAAAAAATTTTCCCCAATAAATCCTTTATAAGGAACAACATGATGCAGAAGAATGTCAGCAATGTAACGGTCAGCTGTTAGACCCCCTCCCCGGCCTCCACCAGGCACAAAAACAATATCTGTTTTTCCCTCCAGAGAAATGCCACCCCAAATCATGCAGGAACCACCACCATGTGACACTGTTTGAGAGAAACAGCATTGAGAAAATCGCTCTCCCTGACGCCTGTAGACCCGACTTCTCCTGTCACTTCCATGAATGCACACTCTACACTCATCTGTGAAAAGGACAGCCCGCCATTGGTCGATACTCCAATTGAGATGCTCTCGAGCAAATTGAAGTCGAGCTTGACGGTGACGTGAGGTTAATTTTGGCCCAGAGGCAGGTCTTCTGCAAGTGAGGTTGGCTTCCTTCAAGCGTCTTCTGACTGTCCACCGACTGACAGCCAGACCTCGAACTTCTCTCAGCTGCTGCTGGACATCGACACCAGTGAGGTGGCGGTTTCGGAGAGACGTCGTGACAATAAAACGGTCATCCCTCTCAGACGTGCACCGGTGGCGGCGGGTATTCGGTCTCCGAGTGAAGGCACCAGTCTCCTGAAACCTTCTGTAGACCCTTGAGACAGTAGACTGACTTAAGTTCAATTGACGAGCAACTTCTCTTTGGCTAAGGCTCTGTTCCAACAGAGCAACAACTTGAGCGGCAACTTCTGGCTTAGTATCCATGATTTTCTAAAAACAATTGTGTCAATTTGCGTAGATGTGTTCAGGTCAATTGCTGAAAATCGATTAATAAGAATAATTGGTTACATTGGTTTTTATAAGGAAATTGTAACTAACAAGTAGCGGCAGCTAGGAACAGCAATTTTTCCAGTTCAGCCATTCAGATCACATAATTTAAAAAGTAATGAGCAAATTTGCTTGAAATTGATATCAATATAAAGATAAATAAATAAGCTTTAAAGATATATTTATTTTATAAATATCGGCTTGGCCATTTAAAAGAAAAACAACTTTGTATGCGCGCTTGGAGGTTGAGTCGATTTGGCTGCTCCCGAGTGTATAATCTATTCAAACAAATTAGCCCCTGACTGACAACGGAAAATAACCAGGCTGATATTCCCTATATCTATGGGCTGGTGCACTGCCCCCACATTTACATATTATCACATTCTAATTCGTTTTGATTCACAAAAATAATTAAGTTGTTTGTTTCATGGATTACATTTATTTTTGGGTAAGATTTTAATTTATATAATTTACAATAATCTATATTATTTTCTTTAATGATTCTAACAATACATGGATTTATTTTGTTAGTTAATATTTTACAATAATAAGTTTCTTTCAAGAATAAACAATTCTTTATAGCATTAATTTCGTTATTGATTTCTAGTAATTTTTGTTTTGTTTCATTTAATATATAATATTGTTTATGATAGAATATTGGTAGTGGAATAAATTGAATAATTGAGGCATTTATATTTATATAATTTGGTATTTTTAATACTATGTCAATAAGTTCATTCTCAACTTTACAAATAGGCCTTACAAATTGAATCGCTTCCCAAAAATTTTCAAATTCAAAGTTTATTTTAAAATTTTTAATTAGGGTTTTTAGATCTTTAAAAGAAATTAAACTTTCGTGCAGAATATTTAGATTACAGAATGTTAAGGAAACTTGAATGGTTTCAAATAATTCAATAAATGGCTCTAACGTTAAAAGAATCTCTGTTAATATTTCGGTGTGATAAAATTCGTCCTTAGTTAAAACTGACCGTTCGTTGGCTCAGCTACACGAACTTCGAGCGCTTCCCAAAGCGACTTCCGAAATTCGGGGTTTTTGGGGTGTGTCCTACTCAAATTCGGGGTTTTGGGGGATATCCTACCGACTGCGCCAATTTTATTCTTCAATATCGAGTAATTTAAAAAAAAAACGAAATTTTTTGGAATAATTAGGTTTATTGATTAGAATTGAAAAGTAAAACAGGTTTTACAATTGAGATTGGAGATCTCAAGTCAAACAGAATCAAGACAAGCCTTGTCTGGGACGATCTCGCATCGTCCTTATATACTACTTTTTAGCTGAGTGCTGCATTCGCAATAGTTTAGGAATAGTCAGTATTTATCCTTACATGACACATGTTTTTTCTTTAATAATTTATTCCAAATAGGATAACACAATTTCATTATCCTTATATCGCAGTTTTCTAATTTTAATTGATTTTCAAAAAATATTTGTAATTCGCAAATTTTATTGTTTACTTCATTTAATTTAATAAGGGGTCTCCGAATATGACATAGGCTATTATATTCTTTGATTTTTATACATTGTTTAATTTCGCCGTCGCTAGCAAATTGGAACAGCTGATTTTATAGTATCTTTAATCAAAAAGTTTTCTCTTGGCAAAATAAATGTGATTAAGTTAGAACTTGAATTATGTTGAAAGGTGCTAGTTAATTTAAATATTTCGAAATAATTATAGGTATATCTAAAGAAAATATCAGTCTTTTGTTCACATAATATGATATGGGTTTTAATATATCGAATAGGTCTAAGTTATTAATTTGGTTAAACTTGAATGGTCCCTTATTTAATGAATTTTGGATATTTTTTAGTTCTTCCCCGAATGTATTTATGTCCATGACTAAAGGGTGTAATATTCCATTCTTTGAAAAAACTTAGAGTGTAATTTAGTGTATTCTAATCGGAGGGCAATTCTACTAAATTTGAAGTTTCTGTTATTATCTATATTGACTTGACTAAAATAGAAGGCAATTATTGGCAAGGTTGTCATCAATTTCTTTATATTTAGTCTGAGATTTTGAAAGGGTCGAATTTAATAATGATAGGGCCGATGACTAATTCTTTAGTTCCTTGTAACATTTATTAAGTTAATTTGATTGCCTTGTAACAATTCTATTTGCTCTGAAATAATTTTACCGTCATTTTTAGTTAGGGTGTCGAATAAAGTTTTTGAGAACTACCCAATGAATTTAATTGGGGCGTTTTCTTGTTATAGATCCAAAATGCAGCAAATGATACTTGTCTTTTTTAAAATATGTATATTTGTTTCTTTATATAGTTCAAAATAATTGCTTCATTTAAATATATTTAGTACTACTAAATTCCATTTTTGAATTATAAAATTTAGTTGACCAAATTTTTCTACATACTTTAAGGCCGAGACTCGAATTTAATGTTTTTATCGTGTTTTCGAAGGCGTACACGCCGAGATTATTATTACGAACACGTTCTCCATCATTTTGTTGGTTTCTTTTTTCCCCCTTAGAATTGTTATAATATATTGTGTGAGGGCGCCAATTGTTATAATATGGTTCGGGGTTGGTAAATAATTATAACAAGATGTATTATTTAATACAAGGTTTATTGAGTGTGGGTACAGAGGAAGGGTAGTCAGATATGTGTTTTTTATTATTTAATATTATTTATTATTTACAAATATTTTTTTTTAAACTCTCCTAAGGAGAGAGACTCAAGTTTCTCATCCTCAGTGCGGACCTGCATCGCCAGATGTTTTAACTTTCTTTTTAACGAACCAAGCTCAACTCAGTGAAGGTGCTCTTAATTAATAAAGTAAAGGGTGTGTAGTTTCACAGTGAAACTACACACCCTTTACTTTATTAATTAATATCATATTTCACCTAAAACCTACACCACTTTCTCTAAGTACAAAAGGTGCTCTTATCTCTATCAACCCATACCTTCGGCTTTAGCTTCGAACTTTGGGAGGACCGCCGTGTCTAATGATGTTGCTGGCGAATTCAACCCATACATCTCGGGTGTTTTCTGGTTAATGATTGATATCTATTTTGCTTGATTGTTTCTTCCAAAACTAAATGTGTGGGTTGCCAGGGCACATCTTGCGGTTGAATGTGAGCAAAATTTAGTTTGTTATTATTTGAGTTTTTGAGAACTGTTCAATGAATTTAATTGGAGCGTCCCGTTTTGTTCTCTTAAACTTATCCAATTCAGAAAATATATTATCGCGGAAATGTACGTTAGGCAGTGTCGGATTTAATTTCTGAATACATATTTTACATCTGTTTTCTCGTGATAGATCCAAAATAGGTATGCAGCAAATGATACATGTCTTTTCTATTGTTTCTTTATATAGTTTAAAATAATCGCTTCATTTAAATATATGTAGTACTACTAAATTCCATTTGTGAATTATAAAATTTAGTTGACGTCGAGTAAATGATATGATAACGGAACAGGACTCAATGTGTATCGAGATCCATTCATCTGGAAAGGAATATACTGGATTTGATGAATTGACGTATCTTTCAAGGTGCTGAATATGACTGGAATGGAAATGTATACGAGAGTCTGAGTCCGATTTTGGGAGCAGCGTGCCACTTGTATCTCTTTATAGAATAAAGAATCCGGATCTGGTCTGCCAAGTTATACTCTTTGTCACATCGACTTAGATTTTCTTTTGGGACAACAGGATATCTCTAAACTTGATTGTTTTAATTATTGAGGATGATAAGGATCCACTTGAACATATTTGATCGATTTCGAAAAACAGATTATCATTTCTAATCTCTATCAGTTCATCACTAATTCTTTGAGACATTGTCTGAAGATTGCTTGAAATTTGATTAATTGTCATATCAGTATAATTTCTAAAGGATAATTTCTAAAGGAAACATTTTTGATTTTTTTCACCCTTATTGTGAAATTTAGGAGTCAAAAGCCGATCCGTCACACCTTGTTAAGGGGGCGATGTCCGAGCAGGTGGTCGTCGATGATTTTGCAGGTGGTAAAGCAGAGCGTCGCGTAGTTTCGAAATTGGGATTGTCCAAGTTTTCAAAATTTGAACTTGCCGCGAAAAAATGTTAGAAAACAACCGTTCACTATTACTGGGAGCGGGCCTAAATCGTATTTTTTGAAATATTTTTTCAATGATCAGCTTAAATGCAATAATATATAATAACTCTCAAGCTTTTGTCTTCTTATAAGGAATGTGAGAAACTTGTCGAGCTATTCT
>JALMQS010000108.1:2411406-2431397 GCA_024734495.1 Forficula auricularia
AGCCTGCTGCTTCCGCGTTGACTATCAAAACATGTCGACAAGGCATATCACAACAGCGGTTACATGTGAGTGCGGAGAGCGACCAGTCGAGTTCGTGCCCTCACAAAGATGGTAGAGTCACTGACGCCGTGGAAGGGGGAGGGGTCTTTTAACGAATGTTTGTGCAAGCTGGCCTCTGTTTTCCAGATCGTCGCTAATGGTTATTGCTGGGGCCTCCACGCGAAGCTTAGCTGGCATTTTCAAGTGGCGAAATATTAAGCATTATAGAAAACAGATTGCCAGACCAGAGATTTAACAATAACTAAAGAAAATTAAGGATTGAAAACATAACGTGGGAATATTAGGGTAAATTCAAGGGCCCGAACCTCAACATTCCTCTGACCTTTTTTTTGAGAAAATTGTTCATCTTAAATTAATATCAAGCAATAATAAAATCTTGTCATAAGGGCATATACATTTTTATTTTGTTTCAAGTTAACAATTTTCTATCAAATGCTCCAGGTCATATTTACCTATAACAATCCATGTCGCTCTCCTTAAAAATAAGATTTAAGAATTAGGTTAAATTACATTTTTTTTTTTGTTTATATATTTATTTATTAATTATTATTTTTTTTTTTTTAAGTTAAAGTTAAGGAATTTATAGCTCAGTGTTCACTTATGTGTAAGTAAAGGGGAAGTTAATTCACTTTGTTATGAAACTTACAAGTCACACTTAAAACTTCACTTTGGGATCACCTTTGCGAACTGAAATCCTTTACACACTTAGTCTAGAAATTCCATACTTATTTAATTAATAATTAATTCAAGTATAATATTGTCCTTATATATATATATATATATGTTTTTTTTATAATGATAAAATGTTTTATAAAAAAACAAAATAATAATAATAATAAGTATGTATATATAAAAAAAAATTTCTATTAATCATTTTTTTTTCACTAAGGCAATCACATTTTTATTTATATATATAACTTATGTTTCCCTGGCCGAAAAATCCCTTTTTAAAAGGATTGCTTTTGCCGACCAGGTCGACACTTTTATTGCGGTAGAGCTAGGCGTTAGAATGTCTGGATAGCAAGTATTATTTTAGTTTTAGACTTTTTTAGGAATATAGGTTCTGGAACTTAGGGAGACGATTTATTCTCGAAAATGATAGTTTTGTTATAATCAATCCTTTTTAAAAAATGTTTTTTTATTATTTATTTAATCAAAACTGAAGAGAGTTTACAATAGTTTATAATTGTGATAATGATAGAACACACTGTGAGTAATTGTATGACACACACTAAATGAAAGTAAAGTCAATAATTAAATTTGGTGGTTACCGGTATGAGTCCGAAAGTTTAATATAATTACCGGGAAGTGAAAGGGAAATCGATAGTGTTGGAGTTTCGTACAGATCAACTGTTTGTGCTAGGTGCAATATGACTGGCCCAGATCGATTATGAATTTGGGAGGCTACGGGTGGAAGACTTCAATCAGACTTGTGTCCGTAATTTAAAGGTGGTAGAGTACTTGGAGAGAATAAGGGTTGATCCCAAGAGAGGTGAAGACTGTAGAGAGAGGAGACCTGTACCTGTTGCCGAACAGGGTGGGAACTTAGTTAGGGCCTCGCAAATGAGGTCTTTTATACTACTTTTTAGTTAGTAGTTAAATGGATTGATGATTTCTTTGTAATTCGTTCAAATGTCTAGGCATAGGTCACGATCTAGTTGATACTTTTTCTAACGACTTAGCGAGAGTACCTTGTTCATGCAATTTTGTTATTAACATTATCAATAATATGATCACAAATATCAGTATTACTCCTACTGACGCACTCATTGTCGTGATAGTTACTTTATAATTTCTGTTGCTTTTTAATTGACCGTCGTTTTCTTTTATTTGCTCTAATCTGTGATTAAGTTTTTTCAATGTTTTTTGTTCGCTGTTGTATGTAACCAGGGTGGTTTTTATTTCGAAATTTGGCAATGATGATTCTAATGGAACTATATCACTAAGTGACATCTCGTTGAATGGTAACTCATAACTTAATACCCTCTCGCTATGCAAAGCGTCATCATTATTTAAAATAATTTCATTGAAAGTATGTAGCTGACATCTGTGGTCAAGTTCTACCAATATCGTCCGAAATGGCTCTAATATTTCATCATGTTTAATTTCATTACAAATAAAAGATATCGTAAATCTAGTAGGGCTATAAACTTACCAAGAATTTTTTTGTAACAGTTTATTCCAGATAGGGTATTTTAGTTCCATCATTCTAACATCACAAGATTCTTCCCTCAATTGATTCTCCAAAAAATAATTGTAACTCACAAATTTCGTTACTCATCTCGTTTAATTTAATCAGAGGTCTCTTGATATGGCACAGGATGATATGTTTTTTTTTATTTTTATACCTTCCTTTATTTCATTCTTGCAAATAGGAAAAGTTGATTTACGGTGTCTTTAACTAAGAAGTTTTCCCTAGGCAAAATAAATGTAACTAAATTATAATTTTTGTTTCGTCGAAACGTACTAGTTAGTTTGAATATTTCAAAGTCTTTAGACAGGATTATTGGTATGTCCAATGAAAATATTAATATTTTTCCCACGTAATAAAAGATGGGTTTTAACATATATAAATCTAAATTATTTAATTGGCTTAATTTAAATGGTAACGAAAGTTCTTTATCTAATGAGCTTTGAATGTTCTTTAATTCTTCTCCGAAAGTATTCAAATTTATGATTAATGGATGTAGTAAATTTTGGATTTAATATGGATCCCGCCCGTACCTTCCATGGGTGAGCACCACCAGTAATAAGCAAGAATTAAAATTAAATTAAATATATATGTCTATTATAGAAAAGAAACAAAATTTAAAGTAAATAGAATAAATTTAATATAATAATAAAAAAAATAATATTATACAAGTCTTAGAAATAGGAATTATAATTATATTACAAATCTAATTTGATGTTTTTAATCAACAAGAATAAGTTTTTTAATATTTAAATAATATTAGAAAAAATAATCATGTACAAATTTCCATAGATCTAATGAATATTTAATGTTTAAAATAAATTTGATTTAATGAAAGTGATTTCTTTAAGTTAGTCAAATTATTCAAAGTTCAGTTTAATTAATTTGAATGCAACTTATGGGTCCCTAGCCGAAAAATACCTTTTTAAAAATGATTGATTTTACCGACTAGGTTAACCATATTTTTATTGCGGTAGAGCTGGGTTTTTCGAATGTATGGATAGCAAGTTCTTTTATTTTAGGTTTTAGACTTTTTGGAAGGTATGGTCTGGAACTTGGGAAAGACGATTTATTATCGAAAATGAATGTTTTTATTAAGATCAATCCTTTAAAAAAAAATATTTTTATTTTTATTTAATCACTGAAGAAAGTTTACATATAGTTTATAATCGTGAAATAATGAGAAAACACACTGTGAGTAATTGACAATTTATATTACCGGCTTTGAGTCCGAAAAAGAATAAAGTTTACCAGGAGTTAATACGAATGCAATCGATAGAGATGGAGGGCCGTGCGGATCAACCGATTGTACTTGGTAACACGTTGACTAGTGACCAAGATCGATTGGGAATTTTGGTGGGCTAGCTGTAACCACTGGTCCGAACTGTTGGAGGAGAGGCTGGTGCCTGGGGCCTAAAGATGTATTACACTGCATGGACTACAGTCCCTGTATTGAACTGTTGGAGGAGTGGGTTGTGCCCGGAGTCCGAAAGATGTATTAAACTGATTTAGGGCCTCGCAATGAGGCCTTTTATATTATATTATATTATAGTGCTGACTCTATACTAGACGATGGGTCCGCGGGGAGATGCAAAACCATAGAGGCATCATGGGAAAGGCTTAGACTATACGATTCCGACGATTCAGTATAAGTATGGTGGGCCTGAAAGGGAATATTGTGGAAGTACTGGAGCGTGAGAATGTTAACTCCTCCCCCTTTAAGTTTGAGGTTCATCCGGTAAAATTTGATTTTCTGGTTGAAACTCAACATCGGCAGCCGGTACCTGTGGTAAACTAGTGGTTTCAGTTTTATTCTTATTGGTAGGGAGGCGAAACACGAAATGATTTTTATATTTAGTAAAAAGGTAAAATATGCCGAAATAAGTCATGATTATTAACATAATATTAATAAGAGTATTTAAGGAATTTTGTATTATAGTTTGGATACCAATCTGTTTCGTTAATTTCGTTTCCCTGTACATGATTTATTTCAATTTTAGACAATGAATGAATTCTAGTTGTTTTATTTACTGTTACATATTTATAATTTCTATTAGTTAATACAGGTATTTGTTTTGTATAATTGAGATTTGAAACCATTAGCTTATTATTAATCAGGAAATTATTTACATTATTTATCTTGTATAATCCCATTTTAAGGTAACTAGGTGTGTTTTCGCATTGATATAAGGTTACATTATTTCCTTTGACATTTATGATCATGGTATTCGTATTTTGTATTTTTAACATAGTTGGATACTGTATTAATTTATTGTATTGGCAATAGATGTTATTATGTTTAATTATTAGACTACTTATACATGGTGAAGTTCTTACATTATTAGTTTTACAGAAGAATTTGAAGTTTAAGTTAAGACAATAATCTATTTTTACAAGATTATTTTTTGTTCTAAGTAGGTTTTGGAATATTTCATTTAAAATGATTTGTTGATTATTGACAATAGAGATAGGTAGTTGGGATAAATTGAACGATTGTAAGGTCTGTTTGCTTATAATTGGCGATTTCCAATATTATATCAATATAACCGAAATGAAGTTTGCAGATAGGTTTAATAAATGATGTGGCTTCCCAATAATTGTTAAAATTTATTTCTAAGTTATTTGTCTTGTATAACTCAAGTAGTTCTTTCATTGAAATTATGCTTTCGCGGGGCGAAAAATTATGTGAGGGACCTGGTCCCCTGCCAGTTAACCACCTGCAATTTTCCGTTACATGATTTGACAATTTGCATACTCTACAATGGGACTTGCCCTCCACCGAAAATTTCACTTCTCGCGTCATTTGATTTCTAAATTTTTCGGTACTTTCCTCCTCGAGTGCTATTTCAATTGAGCTTTGCAGAGTTGTAGGCTTTTGGTCTTTAATATTATGTTTATGTTTTGGGGAAATCCTGTGATGAATGATTGGATAGCCGTTTTTTCGTGAAGCTGCTTCGTGAATTTTCATACTTCATCTGAGGGATTTGGTTCTCCTAAAGTGGCCCTAATTAAGCCCGATAGTAACTCCTCCACTTGATTTGCAAATTTTCTTACATCTTCACCCTGTTTTAACTTTAAATTTACTAGCGATTGTTGCAACTGAGCGGGGTTTTTAATTTCACCAAAATGATTTTCCAAAATTTTTTTCAAGGCTGGCCATGTATCAGTTTTTTCATGATTTTGAACGTCGAAAGCTCTACCACTTAATTTTGATCTTACTAAAAGCAAAAACATCGCTGTGTCTTCCTGCCTTGTATATAGTTCAAACATAGAGTCTACAAACGACACAAATTTTGGAAAATCTCTTTTATTCCCATCGAATTGTGGTACCAACTTAAGGAACTTGTCCGCGTTTAAACTCATGATGTTTAAATTATCTAAAATGTTAAACAGTTCTTGTTGCACGACTTCTAAACTCTCTTCCTGAATAGTTTCTAATTCGCTGTTTTCCGAATTTGGGGGTGTTGATATATTGTTATTAAATCTAGGCGATCTCCTAGGTACGCTCATGAGTTAAATAAAATTTCTTTTGATAATTATATAATTCCAATTTTTAAAGAAAAAAAAAATATTTTATTAATATTATTTTTTTCTTTCTAAATATATTTTTAAAACATTTAAATTGAAGTTAATTTATATTTAAACACATAAGTATATATTACTTTTTTTTTTGTTTTAATTCGAATAAATTATGGAATTTCTATAAAAGTAAGTGAATATAGTTTTTCAGCTCACCGTTTTTTTTTGCTGCGTTGTCGGCTTCCTTGCTGCTCGCTTGACTTGGCGCCTAGCTGTCTCACTCGAGGTGTCTGGGTCGTTGGCTTCTTGGACATCAGTTACCCCTTGAATCTAACGATGTCTAGAACTTCTCGTGGTTTTAGGATGTCAAGTTCACTCGGAGTCGAAATCTTTTTCTTCTTTTTTTTTTTTTTTGCAAATTTTTGAGTTTATTTTTTTTTGTTGCAATAAATAGTGTAGATTTTTCGCAATATTGGTGTTTTTTTTGCGAAATTTGGTGGGTTTTTTCAATTACCCCGTCAGATATTCTCCAGCTGTGGACGTTGCTGCCTGTAGAACTGCCGACTTCAGAGGAGGCTCTTTGAAGATGCTCAAATATCTCACCGTACTGCCACCAATTATGTTGCGACCTGCGATGGTTATCCCACCGCTGCGAACCAATTATGTTATGCGCCAACCCTTGCTTGTAGGGCTTGATGCGGGTTTGAGCCCTTCCGAAGAATTGCTCAGGGTAACGTGAAGAGGCTGAGTACTTCTGCCCGCGCTCTGTGATGTCAAACAGACTGATGCCCTGCTGAAGAAAGGTCTGTAGGGGTAGTTGATCAAAAGATGGTATGGTTTTTACATGTGGTTTATTGAAAATAGGTTGTCGATGCTTGGTGCCTCAATTACATCTGTGTTGGAAAGCCTCTGGCAAGGATTTGGGAGTCACTGGCTGATTGGAAACGGGAGGGGTGGGGTGGTCTTTAATGCCAGAATGGTTGAGCAAAGCATACGTTATTAGTTCTCATATGATGCGGATACGAATATTTCTGAAAATTTCAAGGGACGGAAGTTTCGCTTTTGGCGCGGCGAAATATTAGGCATTTGTAGAAAGCAGATTGCCAGATCAGCGATTTAACAATAATTAAAGGAAATTAAGGATTTGAAAACATACGTGGGAATATTAAGGTAAGCTCCAGGGCCGAGCCTCAACATGAGCTGGCAAGGATTTGGGAGTCACTGGCTGATTGGAAACGGGAGGGGTGGTCTTTTAATGAATGTTTATGCAAGCTGGCATTTGCTTTCTAGGTTGTGGATAATGGTTTCTTCGGCGCCTCCATGTGATGCAAGCTGGCATTTTCAAGTGGCGAAATATTAGGCATTTGTAGAAAGCAGATTGCCAGATCAGCGATTTAACAATAATTAAAGGAAATTAAGGATTTGAAAACATACGTGGGAATATTAAGGTAAGCTCCAGGGCCGAGCCTCAACATGAGCTTTCGTGACAACAGGTCTTCTGCGCTGTTTGGGCGAATAAATTTTTGCATAGAAGTTTTTTAATTCTTGAAAATTAATTTCAATTCTCGGGTTTCCCATTCCCAAGTGTTCGGATCGCCTCCTTCACTACTTGTCTGTTGGAGTCAAAACCTGCCGAATAGAGCTTTCGTGACAACAGGTTTTCTCTCTGTTTGGGCGAATAAATTTTTGCATAGAAGTTTTTTAATTCTTGAAAATTAATTTCAAGTCTCGGGTTTCCTAATTCCCAAGTGTTCGGATCGCCTCCTTCACTACTTGTTAGTTGGAGTCAAAACCTGCTGAATAGAGGTTTCGTGACAACAGGTCTTCGCGCTGTTCGAGCGAATAAATTTTTTAATTCTTGAAAATGTTGGTCTGGCATACTCTGATGAAACATTCTAATCTGGTCAGGTACCGGGTAATGCAGAATGGACCTCAAAAATTTTGTCCCTTGAAGGCCTAATAATAAAGAATTAATTAATCTTTGGAGACAACTTGGAGCGTTTTTCAGTTCCATGGAAATTTTTAAAAATTCACAATGATTGGCTTGTGTTGAAAAAGCAATTATCCCAATATAGTCCTCATCTAGAGGAATTGAAGAATTCACCTGCCTTTACATTTTTTTGTTAGTTAGATGAGCGCAATGCTTAGTCAGTGCTTGACCTGAATTCCGTGAATCATTTCTTTCTCTCTTAATAAATTAATTATACATTTTAAAATATTATATTATATTTATTTTATTTATTAATAAGAAATATTTTCCAAATCTAAATAAATTAGAGTTATTTGTTTAGTGCACCTCATTTGCCAAGATGAACAATTATCTAATTTAGTTTTATCAACAAGATCATTGTATCTTATATTGAAAGAAATTTAATTATATTATTTTTTGCAAACCAATAGTTACTTAATACATTGATTGTAGCTTAGAAATATATTCTTAACATTTAAAACAATTTCATTCTATTAAAAACATCTGTTGATTGCGTTCAAAGCTTCTGTTAGTTGCGGAGTCAGCACGAGACATTAATTCAGTCTTAACAGCTCTCTCTCTCTAAATGAATAATTAAAAATATTAAAAAATACAATATATTTATTCAGAGCCATAATATTATAATTTACCAATTTAGATTTTCACAACAGTGTTGTGCGCCAACCTTTGCTAGTAAGGCGACCTGCGATGGTTATCCCACCGCTGCGAACCAATTATGTTATGCACCAACCCTTGCTTGTAGGGCTTGATGCGGGTTTGAGCCCTTCCGAAGAATTGCTCAGGGTAACGTGAAGAGGCTGAGTACTTCTGCCCGCGCTCTGTGATGTCAAACAGACTGATGCCCTGCTGAAGAAAGGTCTGTAGGGGTAGTCGATCAAAAGATGGTATGGTTTTTACATGTGGTTTATTGAAAATAGGTTGTCAAGGCTTGGTACCTCAATTACATCTGTCTATCGAGAGCGACCGTCGGAGATTCACCTGGCAAAGGTTTTGGGAGTCCACTGGCTGTTGGAAAAGGGAGAGGTGTTCTTTTAATGAATGTTTATGCAAGCTGACAATCTGCTTTTTGGGTCGTCAAATGGTTTCTCTCAGGCTTCCCCACGTGGTGCAAGCTAGCATTTTTTAAGTGGTGAAATATCAGGCGTTGTAGGAAGATTGCCAGACCAGCGATTTAACAATAATTAAGGGAAATTAAGGATTTGGAAAAGTACCGTGGGATTGTTAGGGTAAGCTCAAGGGCCGAACCTCAACAACAGGGTGTTGTCTTCGAATAAATATTCTACATCTGTTTTTCTGTGATTAAATACTTTATCATAACCCAAATGAAAAATAAAAATTGATCCTTTCCCAGTAGGTATTGGTGTCGCCCGCGCCAGGAATGCATAGCCCTAAGCCAAACTTGACAGGGCCGCCTCTGCGCGGACTACGACCTAGACCTGGGTGAATAAATACAGTTCAGTAGAAACTGGTAGAAATGTAAATATATATTTTCAACCTTACAACAATACTAGACGAGACTAACCTTCCTTAAAAAGGTATAAAACTAAAATCAGGAGAGAAATTATAAATTACGCCCAAAAGACTGAGTAATTGTTGGCAGATAAGGAAAGATAAACTTGTCAATAAGTCGAGATGGAACTCAAATAAAATGAAATCTTCTCTATTAAGCATTCATAGGAGACTTATAAAACAATAACTAAGTGGGACCGTCAAAATGATTGAAACAATTAAAAATGGTAGATGAGAGAAAATTTTCTCCAATCTTAAAGCCGGAAGCCTTAATTCAATTAGAACCAGATTATAAAGAAAGTGAAAAAATTGAAATCAGAAGTGGGGATTATAAACTACGCTTACAGGGTCGAAAATGTCTACATTGTAAGTGCAGTTTCTACTAGAAAGGCTATAGAAGAATTAATGAATTAATGAAAAATTAAATTTCAAAGGTCATTGTGACCCTTTCTCGGGGATTCGCCAGTCCCTGAAAATCTTTCGGAGCAGGCTCGCTCGAATTCCAGGGGTTAGGAATTCCTCCGTCCACCCTTTCAATTTAGGGTAGCTGTCCGGGGTCGGCAGTCAAACTCGTCTGGGATAATTTATTTCCCAAGTCGATCACTTCTCGTCTTAAGAATTCACATTTCTTTGGACTTAGTTTTAAGTTAAATTTTCTCATTCTAAGAAATATCTCTTTTAACATAAATGTTTAATAAGGCTGTTTAATTCCTGCTATAACATACGATATCGTCCATGTAAACCATAGCCGAGTTACCATTTAAGCCGGTGAGGACGCTATTCATTCATCATTGGAAAGTCATGGGCATATTTTTAAGTCCAAAGGGCGTGGAATTATATTTAAAATGTCCTTTATCAGTGGATTTAGATTTATTCTCTTCTTCTAATTGAATTTGGTGATAACCCGTTTTAAATCTAAAGTGCTAAAAAATTTCAATTTCCTAATTGATCTAGTATATTTCTAATTAATGGTAAGGTGTATGAGTAGCCTAAAGTGACTGAATTAAGTAGGCGATAGTTTAAACACATTCTATAGCTAATTTTGTTATTAAGTAAGTTTCTTTTTCACCAGGATAAGGGGATCATTCCACGGAGAGTTACTTGGCCTAATGATATTATTGTTCCTTTATAATATTCTCTATTACCTCTTTGTGGGCGTTTCACCATCCGGTATTGTCTAACATTTATGGATCTTTGCTTTCCTTCTGTGATAATTTAATGTGTTACCTCCTTAGGGCTTACTAAAGCCAATTTATCCCCTTTCAAGTGGAAAATATCAAGAAAATCACCGATTAATTCGAGCAAACCTTTTCCTTCTTCTTCATTAAGATGATCTAGACTTAGCGACTTTTTTTAGGTTCTATTGTCTTTTTATCCCTGAGGTAAAAATTGAATATATCCCTTTATAAATATTTATTGTGGACTATGCTATGCAAAAAATAAAATATAATAAATAATGCTTTGCTCTAATTTTTATTGTACAAAATATTCACTTAATGAATTAGTCCTAAAATAATTCAATTAATCTAGGAGAAAAAAATTGTAATAGATTTCAAAATATTTTTCTATTTTTTTTTTACTTTATTTCATTTATAATTTCATAAAATCTAATATAAAATATTTGTATTAAACATTTTACAATAAAACTCAATAACATTACATCCAATCATTATAGTAACAGATGTGAATTTACTTAATAGCCTATCTATTCACATAGAATTAAATTCTCATTATTTAAAGTAAAAGAATTAAAAGGTATCTCTCTCTAAAATAAAAAAAATAAATAAAAATAAAATAAAATAAATAAATCTAACTTTCTTCCTTCTCCGTAATTTTGACAATACAAATTCTAAGAAATAAATTTTCGAATAAAAAATTATATTTACATTATATATAAGTATACTATACAAAATTGATGTTTTTGATGGATCATAGGTACTAGTGATGGTGTAAACACCACTAAAACTAATGTTATTAAAAATTGGAAACGTGGTCTTGAACATGATAGAAATTACATGTTAGCACTTGTTGAGGACTAACTTTTATATTTGCATTTATTGTCTTCCAAACATGAGTCACAATTCTTAATAAAACATTTTAATATATGATATTTACTTGAAAATAAAACAAAATTGAGCCTCTAAATGATATGTGTGTAATTTCTAATTAGCACGCCATTTCAAAGCACTAGACAAATTACAGTCAGGTTGGCCGAGTGGTTATAGAGCATGTCTCTAATCAAGCTAGCGAGGGTTCAAGCCCGACTCGCTGCAAATATTTGATCGGCTATAATCTGATCTCTTCAGGGGAATGCAATGGATGTGAAAAATTTCCCCAGGAAAATTACAATGGAGAGGATGCTCGGAATGAAGAGAAGACAACTTACAAACATTTATTCTATGGTTCAGCATCTAAAGAAGAAACAGATGATACTTCAATTTAATAAATCATTGTTAAAGATGTAAAGTAGACAAATCTCAATGTGAACAGATTGAGGAATTAGACCCAATTATTAATCAAAGCAAATATTGAAAATTCGGGGCATTCTTATATCGACATCATCTGAACTCAGCGGATCAAAAAGAGTGCTACAGAAATTTATATGTGAAAAAACAACATTGGCTTCTTTTTGTTTCCGACAAGCAAAGAGCGTCTATGCAGGGCTTCCAAATTATACATTTTGTGATCATCGAGGCAAAGGACACAACACAGATGAACATTATTAAAATCCAATGAAATTTGAACAAAAATTCGGTACTAAGCATCAATCCATTAAAGAAATTGGACATAATGATTGTCTGAATGGTTGGAAATCTCACTGGCGTATACATTCTCTGTATTTAGCAACTCCCTGTTTAACAGTTGCATTTCTAAGAAGATGAATAATTTGAACCTTACCAAGGATGTGAGCAACACAGAGATTGATTGGTATTGCTGCATTTACCATAGTTTGTAAGTCTAATATATCTCATACTAATTCTAAGACCAACAGAAATTTCATTAAGAAAACCTAAGAATTGTTCGTAGTATAATTTTTTACCAATATTCTCATGACATTTTTCGATTTTTCACAAAACGTCAGGGTTTTGAGATTTTTTTAAAATTAAACTCCGAAAAGGCCGTTTTGACTCATTTTTGAGAAGCCATACATATGGAAGATTTTGAAATAAAAATATTTTGTTTTATTTAAAAGGTTAAATATATCATTTCAAATTTACCAGTTGTTTTTAAGCTCAATTAAAACAAGATCCATAGTAAAAAACCGAAACTACATTTTTTTAATGTTAATTAACAAATAGACAAACAAAATTGAATTTTTTACCACATGTAGTGTTCTAATTTAGTAAAAAACAAGCGGTAAATTGGAAATAATAGATTTTATATTGTTCTATTATTTTTTTGAATTCAAATATTGCTGTCATTCTATGGTGCCTCAAAAATAGCTGAAAGTGACCTTTTTCGGAGCTTTGATAACAAAAAACTCATTTTCATTAAAAATTCGGAAAATTACATAAAAATAAGCATAACAAATTATTCGCGGATCAATTCTCAGGATTTCCAATGAAATTTTTGTTGAATTTTTGTTGACTTCTGTTTATAAGTAGAGTTCGTATTGTTATTCAGTTCCTACCCTAGGCGGGCCACAACTAGAGTATTGGATTTAGTCAATAATTTTCAAAAACATGTTATTTTTTGTTTATCCATGTTTAGAAATATCTTCAACTTGGAAAAAATAATTTTTAAGCCAGGTTGAGTTTCTCTCAAAACTTCTCGTTGAAAAATGTAGCTAATGAGCTTGGGTTTGGGACACAAATTTGTATTAATAAACTGCATCATTCAGCCAAATTACAAATTTTATATATCACACAGTCATCGACAAAAAATTTGTTAATTCAGCTAAAATTTGCTGAAAATGTCCCAACCCATCCAATTAAATAATTGAAATGTAGTATGTATTATTGGTTGGTACACCTGGTTAGTAAAATTTTTAGATAATTGGCATATTTGATTGAAATACGCAGCAATTTAAACAATTGAGAAATAACGTAAAAACATTTTAACTGAAAATACTATACATGTCGATTTTTATTCTGAACATTTACAATTTTCATTTTTAAACTACACCTTTAATTACACATTTAGAAAATTTCATCTGGAGATTTTAATATATTTGACTAAACAAAAATCTGAACTCTAATTATAAAAATGAATTTTTCTTTTAATTTTTAATTGACAAATATTTATTGTTTATCTAGGTTTTATGGTTTCAAGTTAATATGGTTTATCAAAACTCGTGGCAATGAAGAGAGTTTGACCGGACACCTTGGCAGTTCTCTTGATGGTCCTGAGATCTGATAGACTCGGCGAAGTCTCCGGGTTCCAAGAAAGAGAGAATGAAGGATAAATTCCTTGCCCTGCTGGACTCAAGTGCAAAAGAACTACAGATTCCCATACTGTCTTTTATTATTATCTGATTTTTTTTCTATTGCAATAAGAAAAAATTCTGAACACATGTATTTATTTTGAATTAAAAAATAAAAATAAAAATAAATTAAAAATAAAAGGTGTAGTATCAAAACGAAGACAAATACCGAATCATCACGTGAAAACATGTATATAATATTACAATCCTGCAAAGAAGTTTAATAAAGAAATTATTTTTATTCTTTATGTACTTATTTATAAAAATATGGTGTTCACTTTTAGTCAAACTTTATTATTAATTTATTTTTCAGAATTCTATAAATTATAATTAAAAAGATACATAAAAAAGTTAGAAGTTAAGTTAATTTTATACATATTTATTCAAATTAAAGCAAGTATATTTTAGAAAGAATATTAATTTATTAAAATATAGCCTTAAATTTCAATTTATAGGGTTAGAAACTGTTACGAGATAGGTGGTGAGGCCTGGCGGTACGCGATGAAATATTTTACCGATTTGCCTAGCTAAAATTTATTTATTGCTAAATTGGATCAAAACGTTCTTTGATGTCGTACAATAAATAATTAATCGTAATTAAAAAAAAATTATTAAAAATATATTTTTTTTTTCTTAGAGAAAGTGGTGTAGGTTTTAGGTGAAACATGATATTAATTAATAAAGTAAAGGGTGTGTAGTTTCACAGTGAATGAAATAAAACTCAAAGAGGTTTATACAAACTCAATATAAGTATAAAGTAATCATGTGTGATTTAAATAAAAATTTAAACTTAGTTTGAATTGTATCAAATTTAATCTAGTTTAAAAATATATAGAGTGGTCTTTCATCGTCAAAATGGAAAAAAATTCAAAAAAGTGTGAGTTTTTGGGATTTGCGGAAACAGAAAAAATACTCCAATTTTCAACTAGCGCTTGTGCCAGATCGGTTGAACGGAGAAAAAACATAAATGAGGAAATTTGTAGGAAACTTTATGAACTTTCATTTTGAATAGGTAGGTTATTTATGAAAAGTTGATAGTTTTCTAGTTATAAGCAAAAACCGCAAAAAATGAGATTTTTTAACTATTTTGCATTTTTGACAATTTCCGTGACGAAATTTTGTTAACAATCCTCAGATTCGAATTCACCACACCAAAAAACATATAGGGTCGAAGAAATTACAACTACCCCAAAACTTTCCGGATAAAAACACAATTTAACTGAACTTTTTATTTTAATAAAAAAAAATTCCCACTAAATATTTTGCGTTGTGTATTGAACTCCCCCCCCCAATTTTCTGGCTACGCCACTGTTTTTAAGACTTATCGTTGCGAAACGCAGGTGGCGCGGGGGTCACATACGTACATACACACTGACCAATTGATTTTAGGTCTATTTTTGGCTTCTGGGGACCAAAATTTCCGGTTTTGTGTCCTAAATCCGATTTCCAACTATTCAGGGCATCGATTCCTTCCACCTAGAAGTTGCAAAATGAAATTAACTTTTTTATCTCTGAGATACAAGCTCTCAGAGTCAGGACCTAGACAGGGCATCGCAATACTTCCACATTATATTCTATGAATAGAAATGTGAAAGTAAAATTCTGATTTAGAGATACAAATTAAAATTCCATTAAAATATTTCAAAAATCATAACATTTTCCACTCTTATTAAGAGATAATTATGTAAAGTGCCAAACAAAATTTTCAATAAATAAATATATGTAATCTTTAAATCGATTAGGTTATAAATGATTCATTAGCTAGAAACTATAAATGGGTTTTATTAACAAATATACAATACAATTTATACAATAAATAATTAGAAGATAATCTTACCTATAAATGAAAAGATTATAAGACCTTTATCACGTATTTAAAGATGTACAATTTATTCTTATTATCTTCTATTTATATTAAATTACAAGTTCATATTATTTAACCGAACTGACATGTGCATAGCAAGCCAGAGCTACTACCAACATAATATTTAATAAATCCCTAGAGGTTATAATAAGAGCGCTAAATTAGGAATAAGATATTATTATCTAATTTACACCTCCTCTGCTAGGGGGACTCTTTTTCTCATAAGGGGAAAAAGAGTAAGGTCTCAGCTTCCTACTGTTCACCACACTTTCCTTGTTTTTCTTATTACACTTTAGTTTATACATAGAGTTTGAAACTTTCTTGCTGATGATGAATGGTCCGCTTCTTATTTCTTCTAACTTGCCCCTGTTTAATTTATTTCCATTCATAACATATACCCATTCTCCTTCTTTGAATTGATGTTCTTTTTTATTCACATCAAATTTCTTTTTATTTTTGAGAAAATTTTTTTCTGAGTTTCTGAATGCTTCTTCTCTATCTTTCTCTATATCTTCTTTTTTGTGTAACTCTTCGGGGATAATATCAGAACTTTGTTCGTACAACAGGTAAGAGGGTGAGTATTTTGTTACGCTATGATTTGTAATATTATATTCTCTTACGCATTCTTCTGCTAATTTCGGCCATGCTCGTTTATCTTTTTCATTTATTTTACATCTTAATCTATTTACTAAAGTCTGGTTTAATCTCTCATTTAAACCATTAGATTGTGGGGAATCTATAGATGTAAATATTAGTTGAATTTTCTTTTCTTTTAGATACTTTTTAAATTTAATTGAATTTAAAGCACTATATTGGTCAACTAAAATCATTTTTATTTCGTTTTTATTTATAATCGGGTTTAGTAATTTAAAAATTTTTTTTCTATCTCGTTTAAATTTACTTGAGTATGCGATTTTAATTTAGTTTTTAGGTCATTGATTTGCTCTAATAGAAAATGTTCATTGGATGTTAACTCACCCTTTTTTCCTGTTGTACAATCAGTTTCCTGATATTCCTCCAAAACATAATCCTTCACACAAAAATTTTCTTCTTCATCCAGATAAATTTTTTTTAATTCTGGTTTAAATGTTACTCCTATTTTCCTGTACCCTCCGTTCTTTGTAATAGATTGAAGAGTATTACTAACCGTCCTCAAAGATAGCAGTTCGGGATGGTTTTCAACCTTCTTCAATTCTTCTGGAATTCGATACCATACCCTCTTGTCCAAAGATATTCCGATCAAGATGTTCTCCCTTTCATTCATCTTCATCAGATGTAAATGCAGTTTTGGTTGAGTCATTATTGTAAGGTCTTATAATCTTTTTGTAATCTTTAAATCGATTAGGTTATAAATGATTCATTAGCTAGAAACTATAAATGGGTTTTATTAACAAATATACAATACAATTTATACAATAAATAATTAGAAGATAATCTTACCTATAAATGAAAAGATTATAAGACCTTTATCACGTATTTAAAGATGTACAATTTATTCTTATTATCTTCTATTTATATTAAATTACAAGTTCATATTATTTAACCGAACTGACATGTGCATAGCAAGCCAGAGCTACTACCAACATAATATTTAATAAATCCCTAGAGGTTATAATAAGAGCGCTAAATTAGGAATAAGATATTATTATCTAATTTACATATATTATATCAAAATCTGAAGAGCTCGATGTCACTTTCAGAGCACCCTAAGGCCTCCAGCGTCCACGCACCCTACTGGTAGTACAGGCACTTCCTAAGTCTACGCTCGATTTTGCCAAGTAGCAGCTTCGAGGAGTTGCAACCACTCGTTCTTATTTAATTCCAACTTATTATATATTGACCTTTAATAGAAGAATAAATTCGTTTGCTTATCAACATTTTTAAAGTTCTTTAATTTCAAAATTTATTTGTTTATTTCGGTAAAATTATTAAACTTAATAAAATTCTTTCTTCACTTAATTTGCAAAGTTTTATTAAAGCTCGAATATAAAATTTAACTTTGATCACTTTTATAATCACAGACACATTGCACATTTGCATTTTAAATCTTCTTCATACTTAATATTACTATCTTAAAGGTGTATAAATAAAAATCTTAAAAAATTCTACTGTGTTTGACTAGGTGAATGTTTATGGACGTGTTATTTAGTTTAATGCAAATAAGACTCAATATTGTCTAATTTCTAGGTGCAAGAATACAAATTTCCCTGACATTGTCTTTGAAAGAAACTCCCTGAAGATGTGTTATATAAGCTGTTAATATTAGGTGTCTCAATTGCATCTTATAAAAAAAAATTAAAATTTTTTAGTACTATCAAAAAAAGTATTTGTTCCCTATAATTTTTTAGTCACTTTTACATTTCGAAAATATTTTAAAATTCTATAAATATAAAATTTTCATTCATTGAAGAAAATAATTAATTTAGAGAAACTCGAAACAAACTAAAGAAAAATTATTATGCTTCTATAAACGAGAGAGAGAGAAAAAAAAATGAAAATAAATAAATATTTGAAGAATTAGAAAATATACATTTATTTTCTTTGATCATTTAAAAATTTATCTATAGGATTGCAGGAAAATGGGGTCGCCATCTCCCTACGCCATAATAAAATTTTCTTGAGAATATAATTTAAATCGCAGTAAACTGCAACGGATAGTTGCTAGACTTTATCTAAGTCGTTTCAAAATCCATGCTTCGCTATAGATAAAGTAGTCAAAAATTATATTGAATATAGAATATGAAAATTGAGTATGTTGGCTACATCTCAATTATTCAATCCTTTATATCTCAATAGTTAGTTTTATCAAATTAAGTTTTTTTAATGTCTTTATTATATGTTCAAGGGCGGATCCAGGAGTTTTTTATGGAGGGGGGGGGGGGGGGGGAGAATGTTTATAAGGTGAACGATGTTTATAAGATCTACTTTTTATCTCGAAAGTGTGTCGCGATCGAAATTGTCCAAGCGGGAGGGGGGGGGGGGGGGCAAAGACGCCACACACACACACACACACACACATAGAACTTTATTTTCAATTTTAAAATTTAAAAAAAAATAATTGTTTTTTTTTTACAAATTTTTTTGCCAGGCACGGGCTTCTATGGGGGGGCGGTCGCCCCCCCTGGATCCGCCCTTGTATATGTTAGTCATAGTTAATTGGATGAGATGAAATCGGCCATCATCGAATTTTGAATATTTGAATTTAAACTTTATTCATTTTCCAATGCTGCCATCTTACATCGGTTTGTTCAACTCTGTTGTCAAATTAATTATGAAAATTCAAATATTCAGGGTTTAGAATCCAGCACCATCTTTTTTTTTATTTACTTAAGAATAACAAACCATAACTAAAACCACCATAACTCGGTTAATAATTAACCAACTTGCAAAAATAATGTATCATTTTGTTTATAAATAAATTATTAAAATTTTATTAAATATAAGATAATTTAAAAAAGTAACAATTATTGATAAATAAAGAATTAAAAATTGACAAGGCCGCCATTTTAAAAATTTAATCCTAAATTAACTGTAATTTTTCCTTTATTAGCTACATGAGAAGATGTGCCTACTTAAAATTATTGAAAAAGATTTTGGGATATACATATCAGATGAAAGATACAAGGAAAGTTCGACATTTTTTATTAATTTTAATCCGCAAATTTGAAAATTAATTGCAAAGAACGCTTTTTTTGTTATACCCTGTTGTTTGTCGCTTTTAAGCATTATAAGTATTAAATAAAATAAGCCTTATATTCATTTTAAAAATGTACTAATTAATATTGTTTCATTTAATTTTTATTAAACTTAAAAAATTATTAGCTAGTCTTAAAAAAGTACAAATTTAAAACTCAGGTAACATAATATTAATTTAAAATAAGATTGAAGTAGTTTTTGGAGACGGGCTGATAAGTGAATTGAATAGATATTATTGATGAGGCATTCAGGCCCAGACAGAAGGGAACATTGCAGCAACGTTGCAGCAACGTTGCGAACCTTGCACAACATTGCCAACATTGCAGCAACGTCGGTGCAACATTGCAGTGGCAACATTCAAATGTAACATTGCAGCAACATTGCTGCAACATTGCAGTGGCAACATTCAAATGTAACATTGCAGCAACATTGCAGTGGCAACATTGAATTAAAAAATGAGAAAAATAAATAGTTTAAAAAAAATTAAAAAAAAATGAGAAAAATAAAAACTTAAAAAAAATTAAAAAAAAATGAGAAAAATAAAATCTTAAAAAAAATTTAAAAAAAAATTAGAAAAATAGAAACTTGAAAAAAAATGAGAAAATTAAAAACTTATAAAAATTTTTTAAAAAAATGAAAAAAATAAAAACTTGAAAAAAAAATTTTAAATTAAAAAAAATTAAAATTTAAAAAAAAAATGAAAATTTTTTTTTTTTTTTATTTTTTCAAATTTTTTTTT
>JALMQS010000108.1:2431497-2558579 GCA_024734495.1 Forficula auricularia
TTTCAAATTTTTTTTTACTTTTTTTTTATTACATTTTTTTAAATTTTTTAAAAAAAATTTAAGTTTTTTTTTCATTTTTTCTTAATTTTTTATTTTTTATTTTTTTTTTTCAATTTTAAAACCCACTAATACTTTCTGAAAAATATTATTACCATATTTATATTAAAATTAGGAAAATTTTATTTAATATTTATTATCTACTAGCTTCAAGGCCCGCCTTTGGCTTCGCCCCCTGGACCCCCAAGTGGCTGTTTTATTGATGTTTTATACACGTGTAAAGAGCACTTTCATATATCAACTCTTGTGAATTAATTGTAATAGATTGATGAAGAGGACAAAGTATATCTCTTTATGAATGAATTTAAAAAAATTATTTTTCCAGCAGAAGACAATATTTTATTGTCCCCTTCTGCTACTCAATTATTCGACAAAAAGAACCTTTCAACTTAAATTAAAATAAAGTTTTTGTCTTGTAAAAATTCAATAAATAAAGTAAAAATCGTCATTTGGGGAGAATTATCCTATTAAAAAATTACAAATAATAAACTTTTAAAGTTTATTATTAGATTATAGAAAATTCAGGTTTAATTAGGCTCAAAATAGGTTTTTAATAATTTCAATAGGCTGAAATTTGCTTGATTTCAAAACAATATAAAAATGGGTTTTCAAATGATTTTGTTTTCTTAAAAGAATTCTACGGGCTAATTGAATTTTTTGTTTTAATCTTTAAAATATATTTTTATAGAAATTCCAAAAGCTAATGAATTCCTTTCAGTTAATTTAGTTAGTATAGTTTCAATAATCCTTTATAATTAACTTTGAAATAAATAAATAATATTGAAATGAATGAATGAGCTCGAATACAAAAGCCAAAAGGCTTAGTTCTTTTGAAATGGCTGAGGGTCTTAAATACAATAGAAAAAGGATGAGGTGAGATTCCCAAGGGTATTTTTAAGAAAACTTATTTTTAAATAACATATTTTATTTTAAATTAAATATTTTTCATCTATATATATAATCAAAAGCTTGGCTCGAACTTTTTTATTTTTAACCGACTTCAAAAAAGGAAGAGGTTCTCTATTCGACTGAATTTTTTTTTTTTGTGTCTATGTTACCTCATATTTCCGCCAATTGTGAACCGATTTTGAAAAAAAATTCGCATTGGGTTCAGTCTACCTTTCGATTGGTCATATTTTTTTTTCATAGGTATTATACCTTTTTTGTTAGGTTTGTTTATGCCTAACTTCTTTGTTTATGAACCGATTTCGATGTTCCTTTTTTTATTGGAAAGGGGGTATCTTAGGGATGGTGTCATATTAATTTGTGAAAGTTCTGAAGATATGATCACTATTAATAACATCACTAAAAAGAGGAAAATAAAAATAATTTTTAAGAAAAAAATAAAACCAACTTCAAAAAATTAAATGCAACAAATAAAATACACTAAAAGGTATAAAATAATTATTATCTTATTTAGTTACAACTAAACGCCGAAATATCAACATGAAATTACTTTTTGAAGTCGGTGACAAACATATACCTTTCATGAATCGCACTCGACGGATCTTACTTAGTACGTTTGGAAGATATGCTTGCTTATAGGTACAGTTTGTTTGGTACCGACTTCTAAAAGTAATTTCATGTTAATATTTCGTCGTTTAGTTGTAACCAAATAAGATAATAATTATTTTATACCTTTTAGTGTATTTTATTTGTTGCATTTAATTTTTTGAAGTCGGTTTTATTTTTTTCTTAAAAATTATTTTTATTTTTCTCTTTTTAGTGATGTTATTAATAGTGATCATATCATCAGAACTTGACCAAATTAATATGGCACCATCCCTAAAATACACCCTTTCCAATAAAAAAAAGAATCATCGAAATCGGTTCATAAACAAAGAAGTTAGGCCTGAATAAACCTAACAAAAAAGGTCTAATACCTATGTTTTTTAAAACTACTATGCTCCTCCTCAATCAGCTTAGCAAACAGGAAGTTGCTATTGAAGACATATGTATGGAGCATAGCCATGTGCGGGTGTGAAACCTGGACAATTGGAAAAGCGGAGAGAAAGAGATTGGAGGCTTTCGAAATGTGGTGCTACAGAAGAATGATGAATATCAAATGGATGGATAAAATTACAAATGAAGAAGTTCTTGGAAGAATCGGAGAAAGAAGAACCTCGTGGAAGAGTCTGATGAAGAGAAGAGATCAGATGATGGGGCACACACTGAGACATGGGGGACTGCTTAGGGATATCTTGGAGGGGGAGGTGGGAAAGAAAAGGGGAAGGGGAAGACCCAGATTAGAATATTTCAACCAAATAATTGGGGATATGGGATGCCAGACATTTAGAGAGGTCAAACAGCTGGCGGGGGACAGAGTCGAGTGGAGACGGATTGTTGCATCAAACCAGTCTTAGGACTGTATACTCAATGATGATGATGATGACCTATGAAAAAAAATATGACCAATCGGAAGCTAGATTGGACTCAATGCAAGAAAATTTTTCAAAATCGGTTCACAATTGGCTGAGATATGAAAAATTCAGTCGAATAGAGAACCTTCTCCTTTTTTGAAGTCGGTTAAAAAATAGATAGTTTTTTAAATCTTTGTTGCTGTTTTTTTTTTGCTAGTTTAGTTCTTTTATTGTTTGGCAAGTTATGTTGGCTAACCTGAACTCTTTTTAGTTTTTACTGAATTTTCCAATTTTCCGGGCAACTTTTCCAATTTTTTTTTACGTATTAACCTGAATTGGACTATTACAAACATTTAAAAGAAACATTAGCCAAATCGGTCCAGGCATTTGAGAGATCTGTGCTTACAAAGAAAAAGAAATTAATTTTTATTATATAGATTTAAATTTTTATAGTGTTCTCCTTGGGTTTTAATGTTTTTGCAATCAATTTTGGTACATATAAATATGTTAAATGATGAAATATCTTGAAATAGTTTTTCATTTTTTTCAAAATTTCAAAAATCGAAAAAAGTACGAGTTTTTGGGTTAAAGTCCAAAAATTTCGAAGTTTTTCGGCCACCAAAAGTTGTTCCCCACACTTTCGAGGTCGCAAACTTAGATTTGGCATACCCACACCATACCAAACGATCCTAGAAAAAATCTTTTCCCGCAATTAATGTAAGCTGAAACCCCCCTATATACTGGGCTATTGCGGGGTTTTCTAACAAAATGTATAATTCGACCTGCAATTTTTAAATTGCTATAACTTCAAGCGATTTGAAAATAAAATCATAAATGTATATATCATTTTAAAGAAAATTGAATGCTCTACAATTTTTTTTCTGAGGAATTTTACTGTAAAACGAAAGGCTGAGGTGACAAAATATAGATATAGACAAAAGTTTGACGAAAAATATAGGAAATTTTATTTTTGTCATACATATACGATATTCGCGGGCGAATATCTCAAAAACCATAAGATAGAGGAAAATTAAATAGAAGCAATCTTGTAGTAAATATTATAAGCTTTTATTTTGCTAAGAGTAATTTTTTCCCCACGACCCACCGTTTTTGAGATATAAGCAAAAAACCAAAAAAACGGGACATTTCTACCCCTAAGCCCGGAGGCTAGGACTGGGGACTTTTAGTATTTTTATCTCCTAACTAGCCCAAACACATTCCATAAAAAATTCTCTCCTCTAAAATGTTTTCTATAACCCATTCATTGACTGGACTATATAAGATTTGTTAGAGACAAAAATTACGCTATTTATTTTGATATTAAAGCATGCATAACCTCCCATCTACTAAAAAAATGGATCATTTCCTGTCAGGGAAATTCTGGATATCTATAAGTCTAAGAGTTTTATCAAAAAAGTGGTCCAAGTAAACGTTCAAGTCAATAAAATTTCCTAGAGAATGAGATAGAAATCAAGTTTTTAAGATCAGTGCTTTTCACAGTTTTTGAGATATAAGCAAAAAAACAAAAAACGGGACATTTCCACCCCCCCCCCCCCCCTTCTACCCCTAAGCCCGGTAGCTAGGACTGGGGACTTTTAGTATTTTTACCTCCTAACTAGCCCAAACAAATTCCATAAGAAAACAATTCTCTCCTCTAAAATGTTTTCTATAACCCCAAAGACTAACTTTCGCTTAGAATGCAATTCGCCAACTCCCAATCGCGATAAAATTGGAAAAGAACAGAACCAGTTTATTCCCATACATCAAGAAATTAGTTGCGGCTTGCCTTGTTACCGACACTTAAAATATTTTAACTAATAAGATCCAGATGCAGAGACACCTTCATTTTCATCCTTTCGCTTGAGCACTTTCTCATCCTTTTCTCTACATAATTCATGAGTTTGTCGAGGTGATCTTCTTGATACGCCTGTTCTTGAATTCAATCGCATTAAAAAAAAATATGTCTTCCTCAGGGTTATGAAAAAAAGTCGACATCTATATATCAAAAATATTCATCAGAAAATATTGAGGAATAAATAAAAGAGGTTTTATATTTTGTTATAAATTATAAGTCAAAAAAAATACACAAATCTAATTAATCACAGTCTAATATATATATATATGTATATATATAAATATTACAAACAAATTAGAAAAAAAAAACATAGATAATATATTTACAAAGTTTTAGGCAGGGTTGGGGGCGTGAGGTGGTGAGAAAATACATTTAACATTTAATGACTAATTTGAGCGATTTGTTAAAAAATAATATTAATAGTAGTAGTAAAAAAATCGTTTTTTTTCTCTCTTTTTTTTCTTTCAAATATTTAAAAAGCATTGATAGTATTCAAATATCTATATTAAAAAAAAAAGTAAAAGAGACAAGTTAAATGTGTTAATTATAAATTTATATACATTTATATTTATCTATACCAGTATAATAATATTATTATAGAGATGCAGATAAATGTGTATAAATTTATACTTAAATTCTTATTCTTATATAATATTAATCGAGAATGTATTAAGAATACTGCTAGATAAAATAGACTTCGTCTTTTACAACTGCCCTTTTGCTATTCTTTTTCTTTCCAAAATTCAGTCTGTTCAATTTATATTCTGTATAATATATATATTTAATTCAAGTTATATTTACATACATTTTAAAGAGTTGCATATTTCTAAACTATTTATATATAGATAGATTCTTTATTTAGAAAAATCTCTCTCCAATTTTATTCTACTTTATTGTGAAAATATTTATTATTATTATGATCTTTTTTTTTCTTAATTTTATTTTCCTTTTCCTAGAAAAACATATTGAAAATAAAGAAATCAAATTTGTTGGCAGTTGTCTTTTCCATCATTATTAGGCCAGTAGAAAATATAAGTTTGATGCTGAATCCAAGAGGTGCTTATTATTTTTTTTTTTTATTCTGTGAATCGTTATATATTATACAGGGTGTTCATCATGAACCTGACACATTTTTAATGTAGGAAAAAGTATGGTATTTGCGAAATATATAACATAAATCATGGAGAACGACAAAAGTTGGGTATATATTTGTGAAATAAAAAATCCGTATGAATCTGCACGAACTTTTTTTTTCAATGAGAATATCCAATCGAAATTTCTTTCCAAGAGACAAAGTGGAGGATGAATGCAATACCCTGATAAGAATTAATTGCATGGTAAAAAGAGAGGAAGGGGTGATGTACGGATTTGTGGAACGACTTCCCAACGAAGAAACAATTTTAAATCCATTTTTAATTAGCATTTATAGATGTGAAGAGAAAAATAATAATCTAGCCATTGGCGTAAGTAGAATTGCAAATATTCTAAATTTTTCAAAAATTATTCTATAAATTTTTATTTTTATACAATTATGATCGTCGATCATTTCAGTGAGTTCAGATCTGATCGAGGATGAGGGTGAAAAACGTGTCTGAGAAAATAATCATAATAATAAATTGAACAATTTTTTTAGAAAAATTCGAATATAAAACTACCAACCTGCTATTTTCAAGCATCAGATTAATTATTTCTATAATAATAAAGAAAGATCACTAAATAACAAGTCAATATTATATTCAGATTTAGGTACTAGTAGGTATATTAAAACAAATAAATTTTTATGGTTTTTAATCGCCAGGAATTCATTTTGGAAAGGACATGCCATGGATTTAAAAAAAGGCACAAATTACTAATGTTCAAATATTCTGTCCCAGGACTGTAATTTGATTTAGATAGATTTTTAATCATTGTCACTACTGGAATTAAAAACCTATTTATATTGACTTAGAATATTTAAAAAATTACTCTAAAATTTTTACACTTTCCACATTTTATACAATTATGATAGACGTTTAATTCCAGTCCTTTGGATCACCTCTGTTGGTGTTGTCTAATGAGTCAGGTCCATAATTAGCATTCCAAATATAACTAGACAAGTTTATTTTTATTTTTTTTATTATAGTAGATCTATCAAATTAGCAGCTCTGTATATTAAGTGAGAAGAATTTATTTTATTTTTTTCTCCTAATAAAAAAATTAACAATTTACAAGAAATATATACATCATTCAAAGATCAAACATCATCAAATTGAAATGAAAATATAAAAATTAGTAAATGAATAAAATAATGTTTGATAGCGTTTTTTAGAGGGCAATTTACAACACTCACTGCCCACTAAAATTATAAGAGGCGTTAAAAATTTAAATAAACTTGACACTAAGTCAATCCGATGACGTCAACAACCTCGCTAAGCGCGCACTGGAGTGAGCTCAATATAAAACGCTATTAATTGATCCAAAAGATCTTTGAATGTTTTTTTTTTAGTTCTTTCATTATGCTTTATTTATAAATAACAATAATATTGTTTAATAATTTACTAATATATTTTTTTTGTTTTAAATAATAAAATATTTAGTGATAAATCGATTATTATTATTATTATTACTAGTAATGTATATATAAAATAATTTTTAGACATATATATTATTAAATATATATATGTGAATGTATGTATATATTATTATTGATAAAGGGGAAAATAGATATATTTTTTATGATAAATATCTAGAGATATATGCTTAGATATATTTTTTAGAATAGAAAATAGTACTATAATAAAAGAAAATCGTAATTCAGATGTGCTCATTTTCGAATTCTGTACTTTTTTTTAAAGCCGACATCTTTGTCATTTTTTTTCATCTTTCTATTGTTAAATATTACAAACAATTCACAGATCCTTTGGAAATTAATATAAAATTTAAAATAATTTAGAATTATATTACAAATATTGTATTTATATATATATATTTTTTATTATTTTGTAAGATAATAAAGAATTAGTTAAAGAAGAGAGAGATAGAGAGAGATTTTTTACTCGGGTGATGATGTCCTAGGCCATGCAATTTTAGCATCAATTCTTTTGTATGCAAAAATGCAATGCTTGCCAGCTTGTAGTTGAGTTCCTTTTACATCTTGAGGACAATCTCCATCAGCAAGAAGAGTTTCTGTTAAAACAAAAGAATATTATTAACGACCATCTACCATGTGTGTTTTATTATTCAGAACTACGGTTTTTGTACACTCTCAAACTTTCGTAAGGTCATCACTTAACTTATCTTATCTTATCGCTATATATATATATATATATATATATATATATATGTCGTAAAAAGATATTTGATGAGAACAGTTTTTTCCTAAACTTAGTTTACTAAATGATTTTTACGAATATGAATTTTATATTAACTCGTTTCCCATCGTTGAACCGCCACTGTATAATAGATATGGATATGTTCTGATAAGTTGGAGCAACGTTTACACAAAATACACGATTTCATAACGCTCAACACCGCTTGCTGTCAAATTATAAAGAAAATGAACATATGCATTCGCCAACTTCTTTATTCCTGACTTCTAGGGTTCCGGTCTCCGTATTTTACGCTAACTACAATTATTATCAGTCTTTCAACCCACAAACACCTTAGATTCCGATCCAAACGCTGAAAACTTAGCTTTCTTCTTTTTAGAATGCATGTCATTTCTGGGCTATTAGAGTCGCATCTTAACTTCCTCATCAATACCATTTTAAAAAAATGTGGGGAGAATTACAAGTAGTAAATATATAATATACTAGCTGCAAGGCCCGTCTTCGGCGGCCTTCTTGCTGCCAGGGGGCATGCCCCCTGGACCCCAACCCACGAACCCCACCCTCATACCCCACTCCCCCCCGAACCCGTTCCCAACCCTCGCCCCCCAAATCCCCCAATAAATTAAATAGATTTTAAATTTTCTAAGAAAATCACAAGCGGGGGGGCGCCGTCCCCCCCCCCCGGGGGGGGGGGGGGGGGGGGGGGGTAGCGACAGCCACCAAGTGTTTAAATTAATGTAATTTGAAGAAAATACTTTTAATTTCACTGTGCATTTTTATTTCAGTAGTTGCCAGCTTCCCCCGCTCCAAATTACTAGCTCAATATTTTTTAAATAAACATATAAAAATTTAATTCTTCTATTTTTTTTTGGGGGGGGGGGGGCTAGATCCGCGGATGCAAGAGAGTAGGATCTATATTTAGATCTAGGATGGAATAGATTTTTTAAAAATTATTAACTCAAATTAATCCTTCTGACATATAATTTAAAAATATATATATAATCCATTCCATCTCGGATCTAATAAATGTCACCCTCTTGTAATTTTCTTAGAAAAAGATTATTTTTAGATAAAAATTTGATTTATAATAAGCACGTCTTTTCTGGGCCCTGGAGCTTGAGCCAAACAGAAAGTTACCCAATTTAAACGGTTCGGTGGAAAAAGTTCGTCCCTACCTTAAATTCGTCCTGTATTAAATTCTATAAGCCTATATACTTAAAAATTAAATAATAGTTAAAAGTATTTGCTATAAAATATTGCAGGGATATAGCTTTTTCCTAGGTAAAAAGTATCAGGTATAATTTGCTTGCGATATGTTGATATTGGTTTTAAGAGAAATTGGTTGAAAAGGAAATGTTACTCTTATAGATAATTATTTGGTATTCCTATTTAAAACAATAAAATCGGAGTTTCTGATGAAGAGGAAATGGATCGATGAAACTTTCAACTCAGCTTAAATTTGTTTAAGAAAAAAAAAATTTGTCCACATCCCTACAAATCTTCAAATTATAAACACTTTTTCTAACTTTCCGATATATGTAGTTGATTGTGAAAAGGTTTAATATCAGATGAAAGAGTGGAGGAGAATATTGTTCTAAAAAGCGTTCAGATCGGGGAGGGGGGGGGGGGGGGGGGGCTTGTGCCTTTTAAAATTAATAGATAATATTAGGTATTTATGTATATGTATATAAAAATAATAATTGATTTGATACATTTATTTGGAAACATATCTTAATTTTGAAAAAACAAATCGATTAGAATCTTATTCATGACTGTTATTAATTCATGAATACGAGTAATATAATATTAAAATACAAAAAAATAAAAATACCTTCACCGTCGACTAGTTGGAAAAGACCATAATCTTGTGGATTAGTGATACGTGCTTTGTGGGCAATAATTTTACAAACATCTCGTGTTGTCATACCGGGTCGCACCGGTAAAGTTTTAGTTAGAATTGAACCATGAAGTTCATCTGGTACGACAATTTTTAATACAGATCGAAACTCTGACAAGGAACCGGACCGCCACTGAAAATCAAAGTAAAATTTAAATTATTTGTTTTAAATGATATCCATTTAATTTAAAGAATGAATGGTGTTTAAATAGAACTTGAAATTATATGATCATAGTGAAAAGAAATAGATAAAAATACAGTTGCATACATCAAGGCTGGCTGACTGTTCTTCACTGCATATTCGAAAGTTCTTCAGGACATGTACGGCGCTACTTAGGGTGGTCAGGTAGTAACCCCCCTCACCACTAAGGAGCGAGGGGTGCAGGAGACCCCACATATATTCTGCTTCAATTTCAGCTGCCATCATCCCGCTCTGTACGAGCACCCAGACGAAAATGGGAAGAAAATCATCCGCTCCTAGAGTGACGTATCCACGGCCCTGATTCCGAGATTTCACCTTTAAAATACAAGTTCAAAAATTAATTAATATCATTTTTTAATTTGGAGAGGGGTAACGAAAACCCTTATTCTGTTATGTATACAATTATAGGAAAAATAATTCTACATTGTTGGAAGAAAACATTAAGAAGGCGAGGGCAAAGGAGAAAAATATATATATTAAGGTAGTTGTTTCGCGACAATACTAGTAAAAAGTTAATGCTAGAGTATATAGAACAGTCAATAAGTATTCATAATTCATGAGCCCAAAACTTTTTGCTGTTTATGTACCGATTTTAGCCAATCCCGTACTCGTTTGACAAATATGGCAACATTGTAAGACCAGCTTGAATATATTTTATCATAGAAATTTCAGATAAAGTACATTATAAAGGGAGATTTATAAAACAAAAAGTTCTTAATAAGCTATTGAAAGCTGTTGCGACAATAGCTGAAGCGAAAAAACGTCAAAAAAAGTACTAAAGCTAACCAATTTTTTAGGTTAAATAAATGCTTTGTTACCAAATTGTTTTTAGTGTAATTTTTTTATACATTTTTCATTATTTATTCATTATTATGTCAGAAACTGTGTTGTAACTATGAATCAAAATTGTCTTAAAATATGTATTGATTATTGTTTAATGTTGGTTTAGTTTTTTATAAAAATGGTAAGAAGGGTTTCTTAATTTTAATTAAATATGTATGTAAACTTTCCGATATCCCGTATGGTGTAATGTATAAGAGTCTGAAAAATTATATCTTTGGAATTTAATATCTCCGGAACTATATTGTTCATAAATTTCGTTTTGCCACCAATCGATGTAGAAGTAGGTATTTAAATTATAATCTATCTAAATTTCAAAAAAATCTTAAGAAAACCCATATGGTGAAACAACTAGGTACCTTAAATAATATAAAATCAATTGAATCGGGTACTATAGATTTTGCCACTTGAAGAATGAATTAACCATTTAATCATGAAAACTTCAAGGAATTGTTAAAAAGAAATGTTAGAAAAGCAAGTGAGTAGTAAAACTAAGAGCTAAATAATTTAATAGAATAATAATAAATAATTTTAAAAAATTAAGTGAATTTGAAAAAAGGAATTTGAAAATACACGCCCTAACGTTCTTGCATCTCAGAGTATGAAATATTGAAAAACTGTGTATAAATATTCAAGCTGGCTCTGCAGGATCAGGCTCGACTACATTTATATCGCCATCTAATTCTCAAACGAATGACACTTTTCAAGGACAGACGTAGACTATAACCACTATTATAATTGGTAATATAATTAAAAACTTATGATTAGGTGATTTGGTATTATCTCAAAATGGCTTATCCGATTCGGATCAAACTCGTAAGTCTTAACACAAATTACATGTTTTTTAATATTTTCTAATTATATTTTTCAATATTATTTAGGAGAAATGAGTTAATTAGTTTTTTGGACATTATTTTGAATAAATTTTTTTTGTTTGAAAAAAATCTAATTGATATGAAGATGATTGAAGTAAATGGATATAAAGATTATAACAAAGAACTGGGAAAAGTATAATGATGAGAAAATTAATTAATCAAGGTCGAGGAAAGTTTAAATATAGATTAAAAATAGGATGATAATTAATACTTACCGAATTGAAAATATATGATATGCACGTGAGAAGATTCTCCAATTTTTCTAATGGTGAATCCACTTCTTGTAATTGTGTTAAATAATGACAAATGGATTTTAGTTGATGATCATCAGGAGGCAAGATTTTTGCTCGTACTCCAAGTTCACTTAAATGTTTTGTACGAGCATAACGAATATTATCAGCTAATAATTGTATTGCTCCGGATCGTGTGTATTCATCAACAAATAATCGATAAAGATGCTCTTTCAATGGGCGAACAACCAATTTATGCATGACTCCTTCTAATATTGCATCCAAATTCAAAAATTCTGTTGACTTTAACTGGAAAAAATAAAAAAATAAATTAAATTTCTAGCTTGATTAACATCAGGGGGGGGGGGGCGCTAGTTTTCAACCAACATTTTGGGTCTCGATAGATTTACTTATCTTATTTTAAAAAGGTTTTCCGAAAAATATGTTTTTAGATCTTATCTGAATTTTGAAATTTATGGTAGAGAGTTTGATTTTCAACAACCTCTTTTTCTCCCATTTTAGGCCCCCAAATAGAAACAATCTTCAAATTAAATTTACGCACAAAATTTCTACCTATTTGTATGTTTTTAGAATTTTTGAAATATTTTTTTTTCATGTATCATTATGAATTTACGAACTAATGTTAATAAATATATTTAAACACCTCCCAATCAGCATCTAAAGCTGAAAAATTACTTTTTAATCTAATCACAACGACACCTCGTCTAAAGACAATAATAAATCAAATTAATTAAAGAAAATCATTTTATTTATACCATTTACTTCCCAAAATAATAAAATTAACATTTTGATACTGGTAAGTATTATAATCACTTTCAAATGGATGTAACCTCGAGAAAGATAAAAAGAAAAAAAATGCTACAGAGTGAAGTGCTATAACAGGTATACAATTCAGAATAAATATTTTCAAATTTTCCAAGTAGTAACCCTTCACGAAGGCAAAAATGCACGTATGTAAAAGGTATGTATGTATTTATGAAGTACACCTCTAAATGGCTTAATATCTCGAAAATTAAAACTGCAAGAAACTTCTATATATTCTTAATTTTATAAAAAGAACCCAATTTTTGTAATGATTTATCCAAGGAATTAAGAGATATAATCATTTTTCAGTTTTGTAAAAAATTTAAAAATTAGTTGAAAAGTTTTTGTTTTGCCGAGAGTAGCAGAGTTGTTGATTCACAAAGAGAAACAAAGAGATTGTCTTCTGCTTGATGCAAGGACGATTGATGACGAAGGAACACCAAGTTTTCAGTATCCATATGATATTGACTCCATGAAAAACATTTATAATTGAAGAAAGACTGATGATGAAGACCAAGTCTTCGAAACTATAGTCTCAAACAAATAAATAATATATATATACAGATATATCATCTTGATATATATGTGTATATGTTTATTTGCATCAAGCAGAAGACAATCTCTTTGTTTCTCTTTGTAAATTTAAAAATTTTTGTTTTCTCATAATTTTCTCGAGACGTCTTCTATGAAAATGAATGAAATTTTAAACTTAAGTAGTACTAAATGTTTTAAGTCCTTTCCATTTAAAATTATTTCCCTATTATAAAGGTTTACATGGAATCAAAAGTTTTCGATAATTTTTTTATTTTAGAAAAAACTTGTTACATTTTAACGTACATTTATGATGGCAAACATTTAAAACTAATGGGGATTGAAGTAACACTTAACATCACTTTATAACAATTTAAACTTTGATTCGTGAGGCTAAGGTTGTAGTGGCTTTTAAAAAAACGTTTACTAAAAGTAAATTATTAAAATTTAATATGCGAATAACTAACTTTTTCTAAACGATTTATTAGCTTATTTGCTTAGAACTAAATTATTTAACATCATTTTCAGTCTAAAATTTACCGATTTATGTAACATAATTAATAAATAATTAATGTAAAGATTTAAGCATCTTTCTTAAGTTTCTTTTTTGAAAAAAGATGGAATTTTTTAAAAAATTAACCCGATAATAATATTAAGAAATGAATTTAATTTAATTAGGAACGAATCAAAGATTTTAGTAGAAATATTTTTACATTGCATATCAGAGGGTTATTTCTTATATATGTTGCATATCGGAGAGAGATTCGTCTTAAGGGTTCGGCTATAACGGCCCGGCAAGGTAGTTAGCACTAGGGTTCGATTCCCGCCCGAGGGGACGAAACCCTCTGATATGCAATGTAAAAATATTTCTACTAAAATCTTTGATTCGTTCCTAAATAAATTAAATTCATTTCTTATAATTGATAAAAATTAACAGATTTTCTTCTTTATTTTCTAATTTGTTTAATAAATATATAATTAATAGAGATTGTGGTGTTGGTGCAAGGCAAAACATATTTAATAAAGATATAAGTAAATAAATATTATATGAAATATTCATTTACTATGAATTAAGATTTCTAGGTCACTTGTTTTACATTAAAATTAAAAAAAATAAAAGATGTAAATTTTTTCAATATACATATATATTTTAATTTTAATGTGAAACAAGTGACCTAGAAATCTTAACTCATAGTAAATGAATATTTCATATAATATTTATTTACTTATATCTTTAATAAATATATTTAATAGTAAAAATGTGGTTTTTAACACAAAGATATAATAAACGAAAACAAAACATACTTTGACTCTTTCCTTTTCGACTTCTTTCTCGAATTCTCTTTCACCATGTTTTACAAGATAATTTTTCATGCCTGACATAAATTGTCTCATATTTCGCATAACAATTTGCGGTGAAGTCTCTCTTGAATCTCTTGTACATGCGATAAAATTTTCAATATTTTGAGCAAACGTTGTACTCTTATCGCCAGCCAAATGGAGGGCATAAGCGCGGATAGATGCGCCAGTACCTCCCAATTCTCGATTTCGAAGTGCTTGCAATCTTGGTGGAGCTGAAAAAAAATTGCAGAAAATATCAATTGATTTGTTTACAAGATTTATGAATTATGCTATTGGTGATCCGTCCGAAAATCTAGCGGGCTATACGCAAAATGACGTTGGATTGTAGCTAAGTGAACCACTTTTTATTTTTCTTTCTTGGTCCAGACTTAAGACTCCACAGACTTCAATAGCATAATCCGCAGTGGTCTCGTGATAAAATATCTTTTTCAAATAAGCTAGGTCGAAAGGCTTTACTTAGACTTGTTTTAACATAACTCTTTTCAATTATATAAACCAGAACATAAAGGAATCCGCTACGAACAGAAATTACTCAATTACTTTTAAACTATCATATTTATAATATTAAATATTTATAATAAATAGTTTTATGTTAAGTTTTGTTTGTACAATAAAGAAACAATATTTTATTCAGATAATTGAGAAATGAAAATACGATAAAAAATAAAAGGTTGTAATATATAGTATTTTAATCCATGTTTATTATTTTTTTATTTAAAAATCATTTTTATATACCAGAGGTAAAAGAAAACGAAATCTATTAAATAAATAATAATAATAATAAATAAAAACAATATCTTAACGAAAATAGTTTTTTGTTTTAAATTTTAATTGTTCAACTTTATAGTACGGTAGATAATATGAAGTCTCCCAAATTTCGAATTCCTATGCTCCTGTGTGTAGGTTACAAATTTCTTTTGATTTGTCTTCAGTTGGTCATGTTCATTTGTACTTACCCTGTCCTCATTCAAATTAAATTATCACAAATAGTAATTATTATTAGCTTAATTAATTTTTAAGGAGCTATTTCATTTCATAATCGAAGTATTAAAATCATATTAAAATTTTTAATAAACTTACATAAAAGTGGATCTAGACGTTCTTTGAAACTTTTATTCCGTGATACATTCGACGCCTGATCTTCGTTATTATTAATAATATTATTTGACGAGTCCGAATCGTGTGGGGTTGTTTCTGATTGCGTAGTCGTGGGTGGCTCTAAACGTAACAAATTCTCCCAATGGGCGCTGTCCCATGGCTCCGAAAAAATAGTTTGAGTATCCTCATTGTCACTAATCTGGAAATTAAAGTGAAATATTAGAATACCTTTTGTTTCTATTATTTTTAATAATAATATTACTACATTTAAGTGATGTGCCATGCTAGTCTTGTTGGTTATTAGAATAAAACGCAGATTCCTTTTTATATAGATAATAAGTAAAAATATATTTTTCTAGGTGGGTTTCACAAATAAAACAAATATATGTTTTGAGTTTTTATCTCGATATATATTTCGGGTTATGAGCCCATCATCAGGAGTTACAAAAGAAAACTAAATATAAAATTGGAAACAAATGTATAAGTGAAGTTCAATTGGGAAGAACGTACATGGTAGGGGGAAAGAATGCAGTATTGGTTATTGTATTAATAGACAAATGAACAAAGGAGTTTAACTAAGGGCTTAGAATTATCCCTGGGCTTAGAAATAAAGGAAGGAAGAAGTAGAATAAGGTAGGATAAGGGGGGGGGGGGGTTAAGAACTTGAAAGAAACAATAGTAAAATATTAAAATAGAAATTTTGAGAATGGGAAATAATATTTTTCGGGTTATTTAATTTTGGGTCGATATGCACCAAAATCTAATCAGCTCTTAATCTCAATGCATGTCAAATTTCGTTTTGGTATTCACACTAGTTTTTGAGCTAGCTCGTCCACAAAATTTGGTAACGCACATACTAACAGAATAACAGACTAACAGACATTTTGACAAAACAGTTATTATCTCGAAAAATATAATTTTTTCTATGTTCACTTATTAGAGCTTTTTTGTAGACCGAAATGCCATGGTTTCGCCCAATTTTGTTAATCAAAATAGTTTCACCCGTTTTTGAGATATTTCGAAAAAAAAGAAGCAAAAAAAAAAACACTTTTTTCATGCACTATTACAATACTTGACCATACCCTGTATGGTAAAGTAATAAAAGTTGCTTAAAAAGTGAAAAGGCGTTTTATCAAAGTGCCCAGAGGGATTTATTTGAATAAAAAATGTAACTGAGTATTTATATACCTGTGATCCTGTAGCTCGGTGTCCGTTTCTTCCCTCTACATTGTCATAAGAAGACATTCTCGAGACTCCGACATCATCGCACGCCCCTGGATGACCATTAATCGCTCCCGAACCCACAGTGGGACACTCAGGACTTAACCTCAGTGATGGAAACCTATATATAATAGAAAAAAAATATTTTACACTTTGAATATTATGTATAAAAATAATAAAAAAATAAATAAATCGAACCTTTGTGCGATTAATTCTAGTACAGTGAGTGTCCCTGAGCCTGGACTCTGGACCTCTAATTGAACTTCCTGTTGCTCTAGCGTCGGAAATCGCCTTTCACGTTCCTCGGTTGGCGGAGATGATTCACAGGAAGTCATTTCAGTTCTAGCTCCTCCCAATTCGCTCCCGGTTTCTTCTTCTCGACCAATATAATAATATCAACAAAATTATTATACATATTTTTTATTGTTTCCTATTTCACTTTACTTCTTACATCATTAATGAGTTGTGGTTAGAATATTTATTTTCTAAACTATAATCAAGACGACTTAGCACAAATAATAATTACTTATTATATGTAATAATATTTTTTTAACAAAACATTTTTTATTTATTTATATTTATTTATTTGCCAATATAAACCTTTAAATAATTGCTTAAAAAATATTTTAATTAATTTAAGGAGTAAATTTTGAATAGTTTTTAAGGAATTTGGTGTTGATATTTGGTGAAACATTTTTTAAATTATTGGATAAAAAATACTTGGTAGGTTTCACATTAAGATATTAAAATAAAACGAATTTATTTTTGGAGAGACTTTAATCTCGATATATATATTTCGGGTTAGCTAATGTGAAACCTACCAAGTATTTTTTATCCAATAATGTAAATTTTGAAACTTGTGTTTATATATGGAGGAAATTTCAGGAACTGTGCTTCCTTTAAACATTTAAACCATAAGGCATGATTTTTTAAAATATAAACGCAATAAAAACTGAATAATGCTGTAAAAGGGATGCTTTCTGGAATCAGAAACTAAAAAATAAAACTTGATTTAAAAACACTAAAATGTTGTTCGTTTCTGTTAATACCGATACTAAATCTTTCTTAAAGGGGCACCACGAGAACACCATGTGGTATATTAAAGTGCCATGGGCCCCCATTTAGCTTATGAAGGCTATGTTTGTCAACAAAAAAATAAAAATAACTCCATAATTTAACAAAAGTTATATCATGTCTCATCTTTTTTATTTTTATTTTTTGGTGTGGAACAGTAAAAAAAAATTGATTCCCAACGAAAAAGCCTAATCCTCCACATATTTATTAGCACAGATTGTTTGAAATTAGTCTGCGAGGGAAAGTGTGATTGCATACCAATAAACTCCCAGCTGGAGTCGACCGCCCAGGAGGTGTCGTTGAATGACTTTCCATGCACTCGGGGTGTCTGAACAGGTTTCAGTCGTAGCCCGCCCACAACATTTCGAGCCTTATTAGCCGCCATTCCATTTCGCAAAAGAAGATTGTCAACGGATGTGCTTAGTCCTACAGGAGTCGACGCTGAGGAGGTGGCAATCTCATCCAACGAATCAATCCTTTCCAGAGCTCCGCCGCCTCCAATTCTTCAAATTAAATTAAAAAAAAAAAAGTATTTTAATTTCAAATTGGGAATTCGATTATCGATATTTTTATTAGATTTACTTACCCGGGTTTACAGGGAGGCACGAAAGCGTGCACCGGGTCGGAATGCCTATGCTTATTGGAGGTGGTGAGGCGGGGTTTTCGTCTCGTCACCTGAAGACCTTGCCGAAGAGCATCGGCAGGCTCGGCATAAAATGGGCTACCCTGTTTGCCGCCACCAGTGCCGCCGCCAGTACTCGGGGTAGTAACTCCACCAGTAGCTGGCAATGCACAAGTGGGAGTGCACATTCCAGGGGTATCCTCACTTCGAGTTTCCTAAAATAAAACAACGATCAAATTTAATTTAGTTATTTAATTACATATTTAAGAAAGTTCATTCAATGAAAACGAACCAATTTCGATGGATTATATTCATTTAAACTTCCACAGAAGTTTTACACCCTAAATTATATCCTTCCACAAGGCCTATACAATTTTGTTATCAAAAACAAAACCGAGACGTCACAATATATTTATAATATATATTTTATTAAAAATCTTTGAAATTTGTTAGTTTCTTATTAAATAAATATGTTAAACAATACATTAGAAGCTTTTCTTTGGAGACGGGCTGATATGTTTTTATCTCAGGATTGGATGTAAGGCAGTCCATATTATAAAGGAAATCATTTCCAATAAATATTTTTTATTGGAACTAGTCTCTTATTTATTTCTGGACTGACTTACATCCAATCCTGAGTTATAGATATTAAACAATATCAACATAATGGGGTTTATTTCAAAAACTTATAATAAACTGTTCAACCATCAAAGCTTCAATCAATCAGTAAATTATACAAGAAAAATAAAACAGATCATTGTCTCTTTTACTTAAATGAAAATCTCTTATAATAATTCGAAATAAAAATTGAGTATAGCACCAAGCTTTTTTCATGTATTTTTGTTCTTATCAAATGTAAGCATATATTGATTTATTGGCTATGTTTTTGAAAAAATATGTATAGGTAAACTCTGAGGAATGATATAAATAGTTTAGGGTTCGAAACTTCGGAGAAATGATAAATAAATATATTATTCCAAAATAATTGCAGATTTTGATTAAACTACCTTATGGAATTAAAAATTCAAACTGTTTTCAAGTCTCCGTCTCCATATCTAATAATATATAATTTTAATAAATTATTCGATACTCTCGCCGGTGTAAGATCAATTTAATTTTCAGTTTTTTTTTTTTTAATTTTTTTTTTATTTGTGATTATAAATGTCTGAAATGTGGAGTGAACTCTTTTTCAAAACAGCGCGGTGCATTTGACATGGTAAGGGTGGGGGTGGTAAAAGCATATTCATTTTTTCAAAAATGATCCAAAATAAACAGATAGAAAAAGTTTACTGAGCAAAGAATTACTTACCAAGCCCACAAAAATGCTTCTTGTAAAATGGCATAAAAATGATATTTTCACAGATATGAAAATAAAATTAATTTCTTGTAAAAAATTATTTTCAGGCCACTTTATTACAAGAAGCTTTTTTGTAGACTTAATAGCCCTTGTCTTTACACATCTCTATTTGTCAAAATTGTTTGTGTTTATTTTGAAGAATTTTCAAAAAATTATATCATACTTTGAGTACTACCTTGCCAAAAACACCACAGAACCGCTGCCAGACATTCGGTTTAAAAATTAACATGATTATAACTTTATTTTAAGCAAGTGGTGCCCCCCCTAGCTTCAGTACTCGCCACCCCAGTTTCATGAAAAGTAACCCCCCCCCCCCCCCCTTGTACATTATATTTTATTCACTTTAAAGAATTAGAGGAGGTGTTATAAACTTCACGGTTTTTATTTTTAGCATATATAATTTTTAGTCCCCCTGACAGAAATTTCAATGAAGCACTCTGCGTCTTGCCCCACCCTTGTAGGCAACTCTATTTTAAGCTATAAAATTTTTTGTTATAAAAATGTATAATTTTTAATACCCCTTGCTCTGTGACTAATACGTTAGAAATTAATAATTCTATTTTGATATTATTATTATTATTTATATTAAATCTAATCAGCTTATCTAGGAAGTAATATGTGTATAGTAATTCTTTATATTTAATAAATAAATATAGATAAGATTCATTTGATATAAACATTTTTGTGTATAAATTGATTAAAATAAATTTTTGATCGTGAATTATTTCTTTATTCATTTTTGATACCGATTGTTATTCAATTTAAGGTGGTTCTTTCGCGACAATCCACACAAAAAGTTTTAGCCTCGTAACCACACTATACATATGAACGGTGCTAAAATTTTAGGTTATGTTTTTTTTTAACGTGACTGTACTTCTCACACTACTATATCCACTTTATGAATGGATCGATTCCAAGCCATTGATCTTATATCCCCTCCACTAAAAATAATCGCCCAAATATGTTTTTTTTTATTTATTAAAACTACGAGGTAAATAATTTCAATTTTTTTTAAGGTAGTCCGAATATATTATTCTAACAAATATTAGTTTTTCATCAAGATGGTGAAAGTCCTTCAATGAAATAATATAAAATAACGATCATTTTCCCACCCTTTCCCAATCTACCATATGTAAAAAATTTCATTTTTAATTACAATTATTTCATGTTTGGTGTGGTAAATCGTCTTCAAATTTTAACGGTGTGTTTATTATGCTTCTACTGAAATATATTCCAAGTTTCGAAGACTTCTTGAATTTTTGCATTTGTGAAAGAACTACCTTAACTACGTTTTTCTTATTTATTATTTTATTTGTTCATGAATGCAAGTTAAATCAAGTAGGAGTCGTTTTTTAGTTTTTTTTTGTTTTTTTCTAAGAGGAAAAGAGATGAGCGGAATAATATATAGTTATTTTCCATGCCTGGGTATTAATGCTGAGTCCGAGTTTATTTCGAGAAGCGCTGAGTTGCTGTGCTTCACTTGAAGTGGGTGAAGTAACCCTCTCCAATAAATCCGGCGTTCGTCGACTTGATGTTGGCGATCGTGGCTTAAACGAGGTGAGTGACTGTTGTTGTTGACCTTCTTGAGGTCCCCAAATATCCTCGTAATCACTCTGTTTGTCGGCTACGCTGCTACGATAATATACAGTCGGAGATTCCAGAATATCAGATTCCTGAAATAAAGATAAAAAATGAAAAATTCACTTTTTTTTTCATGTTATAAATCTAAAGGGAAAAATACCCAATAATATGACATTTTGTTTCTCTTCATTTTTATCTGATATATATTTTCAAATCTATAAGTGAAATGTTAATGATTCAATCTATGTAGAAAGCTTAAATTTATATATATATATATATATGTATATATCTATTGAACTCAAAGTTATTGGCAGTTATTTATAGGAATGGTATTACGCAAGAAGAAAGTTTGTGGGTCCAAGGGGGCAAACAAGTTGTAGAAATGTTTCTGGATCCTATATATCGTGATCCGCGATTGGAGTTAGGTGTACACGTCTTTGGAATTGTGTGGAATTATTTTGGAATTCATTAGATAATGCCCCTTCATCTATTGTCTTCTACTTGGAAATGAAAGTGGAAGTGGAAGTAGGTGTACAAGATATTAGGTCATGGTTCACCCCTAGTATATATCCCAGGAACATTCTTAGATATGTCTAGAGAGCAATAAATGAAACAATTTAATAAATTCTTATATAAAACAATTCCTTTGCCGATTTTAGCGCAAAATATAATCCAAAAACAAAATAATAAAAATAAATATATTTAAACGATTTTGAAATAACCGAAAAAATTAAAAAAAAATCTAACGAAGAAAAAAATTCATTTTGAAGAACTGCTTGTTTGGCTGACATGACATGTGATGTATGGCTTTGATTTACGTTCTATTAATTTTTCTGAAAGAGATAAGTGAAAGTAGTTTACACCTTAGTGTACTTTTGTTTTATGTACTAAGAATTTAATGATAATTTTGAATTGATAGAGATTTTCTTTAGGAGACGGACTGGTATAAATATGCAATTGGATGTTGATGAAAGGAGTCCACGGTGGTTGTAAAAAAATAAGACTATAGAGGTTTTATTATTTTACATTTATTTGTTAAACCGATGGACCTGAGTATTTGCTGGGATGGCTTAATTAATAATTTAAAACTCCTGTGACGAATTTAATTAAAAAAAAAAAAAATAAAAAAATATTAATAATATGTAAATATATTAATGACGTTTTCGAACTATGTTTTTTAAAAGGAAAAAAAAAAAAAAAGAACTTTGTATATATTTTGATTAATAATTGGGACTGATAATGACCATATTTATAAATTTGTAAATAATTGTAATATAAATTTAAAAAAAAACCCCCAACAACTATACCGATATGCGCAACGATATTCTGCGCATCCAATGATTGGTGGGGACATGTTATACATTCATTCATTTATATATATCTCATTAACATATTGATCATCAATTGCTTTTTACTTTATTTTCTATTCGAGATGAAAAAGGAGACAGAAAGTAATTATGTTTTGAACTACTTTCATTGACTTTTTGTTGTAAGTAGATTTATGATTATTATTTTTGTTTTGTGTATATTGTTTTTATATTATGAATGACTTGTGAAAATCCCAATACTAATTAATGTTCGTCTTCCCCTCAATTATATAGACCCTGAAGAAGGAGAGAATAAATCTCCGAAACAAATAAATGTAAAATAATAAAACCTCTATAGTCTTATTTTTTTACAACCACCGTGGACTGCTTTCATCAACATCCAATTGCATAATTTTGAATTGTTATTTTACACTGAAAAAATTAATATTTTAATCAAGAGAAATTAATTATTTTGCCAAAATATTTATGAATGAACTAGTTAGTTATGAAAAAGCAAAATGGTATAACGAAATTACATGTTTGGATTTTTTATGTTGAGATTAAAAGCTGATTTTGGTTGAAATACGACGCAAAATTATGAAGGCAGGGAGAGGAGGAGAAGGGGGGAGGGGTTCTTAAAAAATAAAAATGATAATATTTTCAAGCTAAGAAATCTAAAATTGATTATACAAGTCCTATATTTAAAAAGAATGTGAATATTTTTTAGGGAGCCATAATGGGGGAGGGTTAAAAAACAATTGTCGCTATATACTCATAGATCTGTGCCAAATTTCGCATATGTAGCCTTTAAGATCTTTCAGAAGTGAATATCTATGTGAAATTGTTAGTGTACCAAAATGGGAGGAGGGGTTAAAAAAAAATAAGGCAAAACAAATCAGATGTATGATAAAGTCAAGTGGATGGACACAATTTTAAGTTTATTGTTATATAGTATCTTATAAGTATAGTGTTATGTTTTTTACCTTTTTAAAAATTAATTATGACTGATAGAATTGTCTCTTTTCGTTTAGTAAAACAAACTAACCTGGTAATGGTGAGATTCCTTGCGCGCACGTGTCCTTTTGACAACTTTAGGAGCTGATGTAGTCGCGGAAGGTGTAGTAGAGGAGATTGCTTGCGAACTGGAGGATGGCTCGCCGCTGGGGGTCGAAGCGGCCGGAGAAGTCGCCGATTCCGATGGGGATCGAACCGAACTACATTGGGATGAGAGAGAATGGAAACCCTCGCCAGCAGTGTCCGTAGTTCTCTTCGGTGCCACCTGTGGGGTCAAAGTTACAAATCAGGAACAGGTCAATTAAAAGGAACACAAGAAGGTGATGTTAGAATAATAATCCAGGAAGTCAGGAGTCATAATTGGGGTTTTCACTATCTATTTATGCGTCAGATCAATTCTGAAATTTATATTTAATCATGAAAAAAAATGGAAAACGTTTTCGCAAAAAACAAATTTTGCTCACTTTTTTAATAATTAAAAAGTGAAAATGTTATCATGACTCCAGAAGGCTTCCTGAAAATTTTGATGCAGAAACACTTTTTTAAAATTGTACTTTGAGCCAAAAAGTTGATTGATGGTAAAGGAACAATAGTTACAAGATTATCAAAATGGATCATGAAAAAAAGTGGAGTTGAAGAGAAGAATGTTTGATAATTCAAAAATAATAAATGAATTTGTTATATGTATTGTATGTGTTGCCATGACAAGGATGTAACATCCTAGGTTTTATATATATCACCCAGGTTTTATATCCCAGGTTATCCCAGGTTTTATATCCCAGGTTTTATATAAATAAATACATTCTAAACTTGGTGTCAGAAGTGAATCTCGAGATTTTATAGTTGGAAAATTTAATATTTAATATTTTACAAGAAGTATGTCTACGGATGAAGATAGCGATGTTTCAAAAATAATTAAAAAAAATAATCAAATGTTGTGGGTAAGTCCACCCCCTCCCAAGCCTATGGAGTTAGATGCTGATCGGTCTGAAAATTGGAGTTTGTTTTGTGAGTCATGGAGAAATTATGAGATTACGTCGGGTTGCGAAGATTTACCAGAGAGGAAAAGAGTGGCTATGTTATCAAATTTTATGGGGCCTGAATGTTGTAAAATTTTGTCAACATTGGAAATAAATAAACAAAGAATTGAAAAGGTGAAGGAGATTTTGGAGTTAATGTCCAAGCATTTTCAAATTGTGAAAAATGTAATTTATGAAAGGTATGTGTTTGGATTAGCACATCAAGGAGAAGGTGAAAATTTTCTTAATTATGTTAGTAGATTAAAAACTAGTCACATCTTGTAAATATGGCTCACTTAGGGCCAGTTGTATGTCGGTTGGTAAACTCTTTTTAAAAGTTGACAAAGGGTAGAACCTAAGAAAGTGCCTGTTATCTGATTGGCCATCCCACCCGGCACAAGGTGAATTCTAAGGTTTTACCCTTTGCCAACGTTTAAAAAGAGTTTACCAACCGACATACAACTGGCCCTTATTGAAGAAGTAGTTAGAGATCGTTTAGTGTTGGGAGTAAAGGATACTAGACTGAGGAGGCAATTTTTACAAGAATCAATGTTGACATTAGATAAACCTATGAAATTACGGAAGAACAGCTTAGAAAAATAGATTGTCAGGAAAGGCAAGAAGAGAATGGTGTAAATTATAGCAGAGCTTGTGAATGTAAAAATTATAAGAATATTAAGAAAAAGAAAGATAATTATCAGGTTAAATTAATTGAAAACAAAGTTTTTATTTTACAGATAAGACTTTAGAAGTTATATTCAAGATTTCATTATTTCGTTTCGGGTAGAGATCTTTGGTAAAAAAATTGAAATAAATTTCTTATAAGAATCACTAGGTTTTAACCATTATTTCTGGATCCTGGCTATCATTTATATACAAGGTGCGACTGATCAAATTTCAATAACTCATTAAAATGTTTTAATTAAGAAATTATAAATAAACAATTTTAAAGTTCAGAAAAAATAACTATTTTTTTTCCAAGATAAATCTTGAAAAAGACTATCTTTGCTCCTCCACTCTTATTTATGGGTGTTCGCAATGAGATTTTTTCGATTTCTTCTTGAATTCTGAGAATAAGCTCAGCGAATGTATGTGTGTGAGCTCTATTATCGGGCTTTCAATAGTTCCACAAATAAATATTTGATATCGATCAATCACGCAATTGGTGGTAATATATTAAGAATTCAAGAAAAAATCCCGAACATGTAAGATCAAGCAACAACTGTTTTTCAGTGTTGTTCGATGTCTGGCTTCAGGAAGATTGGTCGACGACTTTCATAATACAACCATAATATCGATGAACGTTGTACTGAAGTTTTTCAATTATGCATGACTAACAAGATTGCTTGATTTGCAGGTATGTGATTTTATATATGCAGTTATTTAAAACATGGTCTAAATTCATAACAAGCACACAATATTCTCAAGATTAAACTTAGAATTTAAGAAGAAATAAACAATATTAATGAAAATCCATAACCGTCCAGGGGGGGTAAAACAGAAGCAGAGCCAGACCAAAGAAAAGCTGGAAGGAAAGCTACGACCCCGAAGGCTGAAACAAAATGGATGAACATACACGTGTGTCTATGGTATTTGAAAGATTAAAAAGAAGAAGAAGGAAAATTCTGAGCGGTGTAATGAATTATGCGCGATCAAAGACTGAGCAAAAACGGCTGTCATCTTTAGAGTGTTGTATTAAAAAAAAAAGTATTTTCTGTACTTTATGTTATTATAATTCAAATTTTTTAAGTAAAGTATTTCAATGAGCTATAATGATTTTTTAATGGACGGTTCTCTGCCGGATCCTGTCTGTATACACTAAGTTACTACATTATTTCGGTGCAGGGTAAATGTCGTAGCTATTATTATTATATTTACAACTAAAATATACATGAAGCCTTAAAAGTTTAATTTAATAAAACGCTATTAAACAGATGTGAAAATTTAATTTTAATTAATGACAATCAGAGCACCCACACCCATTAAATATTTATATGTTCTCCTTCCTGATAATCTCTTTTGCTATTTACCTAATATTTTGTTGCAAATCTAATTTCACGAGCAAATGAGTTTTTGGTCCAGATTTATTACATCATTACAGCTATTATTTTCTAAATTATCAAGAGTTCATTCAAAAAAAAACAACATTTAGCTAAAGGACGCTTAGAAGATTTATTTTTTTGACTGATTTAATATGTTTTTCCATAAATCATGAAACAATTACCTTTTTTTTAACATTAAATCTCCATAAAAGACGTTAATGTATTTTATTTATAATGCAAGCTTTCCGTGTTCAGAGATGGCAATAAAATTGTCTTCCTGGATATTCATTTTTCTAAAGTTTTATATTCATTTTCCCTAGGTATATATTATATAGGTACATTTCTGTATACAAGGTGAAGTTGTGGTTGAGCTGTTGTTTTTATAATGTTAAAGTGCATACAACTATTTGTTATGTTGATTCATGTTCTTAATGGCGAAATTGAAAAAAATAATTTTATAGAGAAGAAATTGTACCTATGTAGGTCAATCTACAGCATTAGTCTTTGTTTCTAATTAGATTCCAATCATAATTAAACTGATGGGGCTCAAAATTAAATTCACTAATTTTTTTCCTTATTCGTGTTTAGCGAAAGGCAAATAATTATCATTTTCAAGCATAATTTTTTCTTTCTCTTTTTTGAATGTGTTTATTTCTCAATACAGATATTCAAGATAACTCGGGAGTATGAAGTTCGTTCTGGTGCCAAAATGTTTGGTCCCAAAACGAAGATTAGCTTAAATTGTAGACTTTCTAGCCTGTACTTTCAGTACAAAAATGCAGAAAATAAAAAATAAACTGCAACGGATCGTTGCTAAACTTTATCCAAATTCATTTGAAATATTAATATGTTCTTGAGTAAAGTACTTTAAAATATAATTTTACTAAAAACTTTATTTAACCTTTTTTGTGGTCCCCAAGATACTTAATTAGGATATTAAATTTCATCAAAATTGGTTAAGTCATTTTCAAGATAATTAGAAAAAACTAAAAAAGTACTGAAATAAAGTACTAATGTTTGTGGACCGATATGTTCCAAAAACTAATCAGCGCTTCATTTTGTTATACTAATGGTAGGTTTTCAATTTCAATTCAATCGGTGCAACGGTGTGGAAAAAATCGTGGACGAAAAAAACGATAACACACACACACACATCCATCCATCCATCCATCCATCCATCCATCCATCCCCACGCACTTCCAAAAAAAATGGCACTTTTTGGCCTCTCGACGAGATTCCAGGTAATTTTTGGCAAAACTGTCACGTGCTAAAATTCAATCTCATTGAATACTTCAATTTGTGACCTTAATTGAGTCTATGGGTTCCGTAGTCTTTACCTGAGGACCCTTTGAAGTCGCGCTTGCTACGAGAGCGATTCCAATACTTTCTCCCATGCTTCGCATTGGATAAAGTAAAAATCATATTAATACAATTTTAGATAGAAAGCTGTTACTTTACAAATTTATGGAGATTTATAGAGTTGTATGCCTAATTTCAGCAATTTAGCTTTAAGAGCTCTCCATATAACAAATATAATTTTTTTCTGATGTTCTCTATTTCTCAATTATAAGTTTCAAGTTAGAAAGCCCAAGTTTAATCAGTTTTCGAAATAGAAATCTTAGCATTTTGTCACCAGAAAGAGCGACCTTCCGTTTATTGAGTTATCGTGGGTATCAAAGATAGACATAGGCATATAGAAGAAAAATTATGTTTGAAAATGATTTTTCTACTCGTTTAAAGACATTCCTAAACCAGAATAAATAACTAATAAAAAAATTGAGAAATTTTAATACTTGGATAGCCTAATACTTAGTACAAAAATACCGCACAATATTTCAGTTTCCACTCTTTCTTTAATGGTGTTCTAAATTAATATAATATTTCTGAAATTGTATTACTCTTTGGGCTGGCATTGGGAATGGTTAAAACCACACGGTAAAGTGATCTTGAACAATTAAAATTTAAGAAATGGATCGTTCTTTGGCTCTATAGTCGTTAAGAGAGTCAACTATGTCACAGATTTGGGTGTTGGTTGGTTGTCAAAATGATAAATGATGAGCCTGGTATGAAAGAGAGTAACCTCCCATTTGTTGAATTTGAGATAGTGACGAAAAACAGTTGTCCTGAGTTATAATATGCATTTGAAAAATTTGTATATGCTCCTATGTAGCTTTTGATAGTGACATGTATAATCAGTAGAGATTGTGGTGTTGGTGCAAGGTGAAACATCTTTAATAAAGATAAGAGTAAATAGATATTTACTCTTATCTTTAGTGACATGTATGATGTGCTACTCACTACATATTTCAGGCATGTTTTACTGTAGGATATAGCTACCAGATTTGAAACAAACCAGAAACCAATTATATACTACAAGGTGGGCCTTAAATCACATGGGGTTTTTAAATTTAAGAAATTTTTGTTTAAATATTAAACAAAAATCATTATTTTAATATAGAAAATGGAAACTTTATTATGATAAAACTTTTAGACCTCAAAAGGACGAATTTTTTGGTGAATAAGTAGTACATATAATTTATTTTGGCCATTTTAAGAAATAAGGCCTTTGATACCAGAACCCCTTACAAAATCATTACTTTTCTTTCTTCTCATTTTGAAATTATTTCTTTTGTTCTTTTTTCATTTTTTTCAGTGCAAAATATTGGCGTAAAATGTAGATTATCATAATGCTCAATTGAAGAAAAACTTCTAACAAGCGAGTGATTGTCCTTGACAGTGACATTAATGTCTTTTCACCCCCTAAGAGAAAAAGGAATGAAAAATGTTTAATTTATTATTATATTCGAATGGCGTATTTTGAAAAGTTTCTCCCTTTCTTTAATTGTACTCTCCCTCTCTCAAAGTCACGATTTCGATCATAAATAATAATTTTAATCACGAATGGGGTGAGTGTGGTTGGTTGGTTGAATCATTTTGTAATATTGTTTGGAGAATATTTTCAAGGACTTGTGCAGGCAGCCCTCATTAATATTATTTTGTTCAATGGAAAGAATAAGAAAGCAAGCATTATTTATAATAGAAGCTTAGTGTGGGAGTTGAAGGTTTTGTAATTAGAAAGAGTAAAATCACACACACACAAAATGTACTGAAAAATGGAAAATAAATTTTATATCAGTGCCCAAAAAATGTCCAAATAATAACGAAAAATAAAAGCCTTACTGATTGAATGTTCTAGATTCTAGATAGCGATTTGAAAGAAAAATTGAATATTTTCTCTTTATTAGAATTCTTTATTAATTATCTAGCAAGGAAAAAAATATAAACAAATAATTAATACATGCATATCACTTTTTTTAAGTATGTAGGTATGTATTTACATATACGAGAAGCTATTTTGAAGTATCAAATTTACGAAAAGTAAAATTAGAAGCTCACTATGAGCTAAAAAAATCATAAAGCTCTTATTTCTATATTATTAACTATCTTTTTTGAATAACAAATATCAATAGAATTATAATATTTTATCCGTGGTCCGAGACATTTTTTTTTCTTCAAATGTGGCCCGTGGAAGCAAAAAGGTTGGACACCCCTGATATAGAATATTAGATATTGAAAATTTAAAAATACTACTTACTATATAATAATAGAAGCCGTGAGATTACTGAATAATATTTAAATTATATTTTTTAAATAAGTAGAAATCAATTATGTTGTTCTCTGCTTGATGAAAATAAACATAGGCCTATATAATTACAATAGTATACATACGTACACACAAAATTTATTTGCTAGAGACTATAATTTCGAAAGAATGACCTTGATCGACTTTTAAATTAGGAATATTCTATTTGTTATGTATGTTTAAATACGTACCTGATTGTATGTAAGTAAACACTTTTTGATATAATAGTAAAATGGTAACTCCACAAGGGAATGAGTTTACTATTATAAGAAAACGAATTTACCTAAATCCAATCAGGTATTTAAACCCATGAGAAATAACAGATAAAATATTCCTAATTAAAAAGATGGATGATGAAGGTCAAACTTTCGAAATTACCATATAATAGTCTCTCACAAATGAATTATAGATATACATATATCTATAATAAGTTTATGTTTATTAGCATCAAGCTCATTGATTCCTCCTTATAAATCAACAATTCTGGTATTCTCGGCAAAATAATTTAATCGAATTAATGATTTTGGACTTTGATCATAATTAAGTATGTGTGTGAAATGTACAAAATTGGTTTTGTAGAAGTCGAAATTAGATTACAATATTGCTTGGACAAACAGGCAAGGCAATAAACAAACAGATAGAGAAATCAAGTTAATTTTGAGTAGGTAGGTATGTAATAAAAAGATAGAGAGACCTGCACGCAGGAGACTTCGACGTGAGGTGGCGGTGTCGTGGTGGCGTTGTTTACACTGAAGGTGACGGTGGTGGTGACAGTGAAGTTGTGCCCTGGTTTGGCCCAGCGTGGTGGCGGAGGCGGTGGAGTTCTACCCGCAGGAACAAGGGCACGAAGTTCTGCAGGCGGCGAAATCAACTGGCCCGGACTGCTCGAGCTTGAACGGGAAACTGCCAAAACATACAACCTGTTAATACCTTTCATTCGAATTCAGAATCGAGGAGGTAGAATAGAAGAGGAGAATTTTCTAACCGGTGAATAAAGTGGGTCATATTTGAACATTTTCAAAAAATTGGGTTTCAGTCATATTAATTATCTATTATATATATCTATTAATGATTTATAGAAAATTAAACAAAATTTTAGTAAAATATAATAAAAAATTAAATATAATATAGTACAGCTTTCCCAAACATTATTTTCGAACTCCGAACAGATTTTTTGTAAAAATATATATCGTATTATTTAAAGTGCTAATTTTAATTATTTATGAATGGGCCTTCGGCCAAATCGGAAATAAAAAAATATTTAAATCAAAAACCTTGAAGAAAAAACTAAAAAAAAATTGCCATTTTAATCATAAAGTGGTTATTGATTTATTTTGATTGGGTAATGTAAAATTTTTAAATAATATAATTTTAATTTCATATAGTGTTATTTAAATAATTCTCAACTTTAAAAACTAAAGATAGTAATTTTAAACACAATAATTATATTCAAGAAAATAATGGAGTTATACAATTATTAATAATAGCCAGTATTTATGGAGGATGATTTTTTTTTAAGGGGGATAAAATTTTTGGCTTATTAATTCTAATATTTTTAAAAAATAAAGTAAGGAACTTCGTTCCTGACACCCCCGACCGCACAAGTTTGAATTTTTTTTTTCTGAGAACAGGCATTTTTTCTGCGGACAGGTAATGGGTCGCGGAACATGTTTGGGAAACGCTGCAATAGTGTATTTCGTTATATGTGCGAAAAATAGTTAATTCCATTCAAGGGTTAACACTTCAACCGAACAGAAGAGTAGAATTATTTTTTCTAGAGTCAAAACTTTTTGAATTATATAATGTTAAGTTATATGTATTTAAAATAATTTGGCATTACGGAGACACAAGTATAGAGCTCTTGGAAACATAATGCCGGTTGAGCTCTCGGCCATTAAGAAATGAGTTTCTTTATCATTTATTAGGCGAGAATCTAAGCCGCTAATATGTTTTCAAGAACTCCTATACTTGAACCCATATGCCCAAAATTTACTAAAAACAGTGACTATAACAGAATACAACATAAGGCTAAACTTAGTCTCTATTTACTGAACTATTCAACGTGTGTAGAAAAACAATCATTCTACAATCTACACGTTTGAACAGTGTTAGATTTTAAAGTAGTTGTCGAAAAAAAATTATTTATTTTGTTTTTCATTTTTTCAGTAAAATTCTTCCAAAATGAAATAGTTTCATCTAGAGAATACTGATTGAGAGTTTAGCACAATATTATTATAGATACGGGTCTTTGGTTCTATATGGCGAAAGTATAAATCTGTCCCTGATAATTGAAACAGAATGAAACTAGAAAAACATTAAGTAAAATTTGTCAGATTTATTAGGAAAAATTCTAATAGTTAAAAAACTATAACATATTTTACAAAAAAATTAAAAATCTCATTCTGCATTAACTTAAGTTTAAAAAAATCTTAATTTTTGACATTATATTTAATTATAATATTATAATGCATTAAATTATGTATAATATTTTTAAATTTATAAAAATAAATTGAAATTTTCATGTTTTGAAAATTTCAAATGATCCACTTTTTTTTGAAAATGTTTCCATAACAAATAGTTAGATAATTTACAAGAGGCTCTAAGAAGTAATTTAAATAAGCGTGTACTCTAAAAAGATAACAACTCACTAAGAGAAAGAGAAGAAAAGCTTCCTCTACATCAAAATATAATTAAGGCAAAACTAGGAGAAACTTGAAAAGTATTCAATCTTCTTGCTCTTGTTAATAAATTATAAGATGTCCAATTTGATGACATCAATTTATTATATTTGTTCAAATTAATCATTAAATTGGCGTAAAACCAGATTGAATGTTATTAATTTTAATAAAAGAAAAAAAAATTGAAAATCTAAGGAATATCAATTAAAATGTTAAATGACTTTAAAAAATATTTAAAAAGTACAATTTATTTACTTGTTTTTAGAAATATATTAAAATAAATATCATGATATCTCGGGATAGTACTTAGTAACATCCATAGTGGCCAAGGCCCTAATCAGAAAAAAATTTCGTGGGAGGGGGGGGGGTAGGAGGGGCTACCCACCTAAGGGGGAGTATTGTATATGCTCCTAAAACCTAAGGGTAGGAGACATGAGACCACTCTGATGTCCAGATTGTTTTTTTAACAAGGTATTATTATGCGTTTATTAAATTTTTATTGAACGCCTTATTTATATCCTGTAAAATGTCGATGTTTACCTCAGCATTTCGGGGGGGGGGGGGGGGGGGAGATTAACACACCTGTTACGACCATGATAGTGGCATAACTAAGTGTATCAAAGGTATTCAAGAGACACGGGCGGAAATGAAAAAAATGGGCCCAAAAATTATTCATTCCCTTTAACTAAGCTAAGAATTAGCTGTTTCTGATAAAGATTTTGTTACTTTTCACATAGGGACCTAATTCCTATATCCTGTATGTATATTTATCGTGGAGTCTAAAATAAAAAATATTTTTTATCACGTGGCGTGAGGTATACTTGTTAAGATCTCTTTAAGAGGAATTATACTAAATTTTGAAAATTTAATTTTCTTTAAAATTACATTATTAGAGAGGCCAAAATTTGACACTTTTAATACCTGTCGGCTTTTAGAAATGACTAAACTCAATATTCCACGAATTATCTTATTTTATTCTTACCATCGACAAATACGAATGAATTTGATAGCTCATGTAACTCTGGGTATGCGGTCCAATACAGCTGTGTTTTAAACATTTGTTAATTTGGGTATATGATAAAAGAGATTAATTATTTTTCCTTTTATTGTGTTTGTAATCAAGCTAAGATGACTCAGTATTGAGTCGTAAAGTTTTTTTTTCAATTTTAATTTAATCAATATTACAGACACATACACTCTCGAAAAAGAGAAAATTAATCTTGCTTAAAATAATAATAATAATAATTGTACTAAGAATTATTTAAAGTTCATTAGCAGACTGATGCGGGAGGCTTTAAGCTCCTGAACTTTCATCCGATATTGCAACAAGTTGATATCCATCAAGGTTTCTAATTTCAATTAAAACATCTTAAATAAGATCTTGAAGGTTTTATTGAATGATAAAATAAATTAGATGACAGAAGAGATAAGAAAAGAAAACCAATCAATATGATGTCATAGAAAATGGAGGAGGATCACTTTTAACGTTCCGCATCAAAATTGGTTAAAACGATATTCTTATGGTGAGACTTTTTTGTTCGTCAGTCTATGTGTATGTCTGCCAAGTCTATCACAGATTTCTAAGCTATTAAAGCGAAAAATCCAAAATTCAGTAGGTAGTTAGTTTGGCATTCTACATATTTTTAGAGACACATTTGCATACATAAAAATTATAATAACAAAAATCACGTATCCTGACTATTTTTTTGTGCTTATTGTGTTTAGAAATTTCTAAAACATGAAGCAAAATCATTTTCCAACAACCTAAAATAACTTTCGAACGGAAGTCACAGGAAGTTCATTCTAGGTAATACCAAAATATGAGTATTTATAAAAAGTATAGAAGTGATTAGATTTTGGGCTTTCTATGTTTAGAAATCGCAGTTGAAAAATAAAAAAAATAAAAAAATGTCATAGGTGGAGTTATATGGTTGTAGCTAATGAGCTGAAATGTGGCTTACAGTTTTGTATTATTAAACTGCACTTCTGTAACGAACGAGCCTTGAAAAAGTTTTCACTTTTTCCTACAATTTGTACCTATATTTAATTTTGACGATCCAGTCTCGTGCTATGGGCCAACAAAGGAGCCTTCCAGTGTGAGTTTATTTTATTTATTATTTATTTATTTGTTGTATTTATTACACTGTGAGTCCTCTCTAACTTTGCTTCCCATTGATTTGAAAATTGAATTGAAATTATCTATTAGAGTGTCACCCCTCGTGAAAAATATCTTAACATTCATGAAAATAACTTATTATGAGTATAGTATATTTGAAGATAATTAATTTGTTTGTTATAAAATACTTCAATACTTTTGGTTATATTAATAGATAAAAAACCTGTTGAAAAAAAATCACTCATCCCTTTGAGTCTGTACCTTTGAATAGGTATTTTCAATTCCTATTCAACATGATTTTTTATCATTTTTATTTTGATGCCCTAGTAATGCGCTATTAGCTTACCAAATTATCTTTTAGTGTCTACCCCTCTACAGAAAACTGCTACGATATATGTGTGCGTTCTGAGCTGGCTGGCACTTGGCCGCTTTTTTATATTTTTATAAAAATTAGAAAGAGATGTTACTAAAATATAAATAAGTAAATGCAAGAGTGAAAGAGTTATAGTTGACTTCTCTACGGAGCGATATGTTATTTTCACCCACTCACCCGGTATAGGAAAATGGCAGGTCTAATATATTAGAATGTAGCGGGTATGCATGCATTTCGAATCAATAAAATATTCCAATGTATACATGTTTATATCATCTATCGAACCGTCAAGGATAAAAAATGATCAAGAATATAAAATAAAACATTTGGAAATATGCTTGCTCGAAAAATAAAGAGCTCTACAGCTCCTTTGGGGAGTTTCCAATAAAATTCAATTCTAGTACATTTTTTGAAAAGTGATATATGAAATCAATATACATATAGAATTTTATATAAGTTACGAACATATATATATATAACGCCTTTTCGACATTTTTTCTATTATTTTCCTGTTTATTCTGAATTTTACTTTTAATAACAAGAATGCGTGCAACACCTTGACTCTTGAATCGAAATTATAAGGGTTATGTTTTTATCTTTATATGGAACGCTTAAATGGAAATGTTCTAAAACTGTTCTATAATGACGTAAAGAAAATCAAGAGTGTTAAGAAAGTTAAATCTAATTTAATTTTTTCATGATAAGGAGTATGAATCACGAATTTTCATCTAAAGTTGATCCTTTAGCGGAAATTTAAGATTATGTTACTCTTGAACATTTACATCTCTATAGTATCTTAAGCAGGCCAAGTGCGAATCAGAGGGACCCGTGCGTAGGTATCTCATATCTTCTAAAATACTTAAGATATCAGATTCGTTCTTATTTGTCGTTAATGAGTAGAGATTTTTAATAATTTTGAGTTAAGCCACATTTGAACGTCGACAGATATAAAAATCACCTAAAGATGGCCACTTTGGGGCTCTCTAACACCGTCGAAAAAATCAAATTTAAAAAATTTAGTTTTATTCTTATAGAAAATATCTACTTTTAGTTCACACCTATAATATTTTTTATTTTTGACCCCACAAAAAATTGGAGCTTCCTCAAAATAAAGGGCCGTCCATAAATTACGTCACACGCTAAGGGGTGAAGGGGGGATTTCAGATTTGTCATAAAATGTGACAGGGGGGTCCGGGGATCTTAAAAATTGTAATGTCACAAAAATAAAATTAAAAAATTTTAAAAATTTAAAAATATATATTTTAAATTTATTTATAATTTAATAATAGAAAATAGTAATATTGAATAATGTGTTAAATGATATGAATAAAAATAAAGTTAAACTTAAAATATATTAACTCCCTTTAGTTGAGTTTAATAATTTATAAAAAAAAAATTCTACAATAATTAAATTATATTATATAGGGCATAAAAGTGATAGTATGACGTCACAATACAGGGGGGTTCAATGAAAATGTGATAGAATGTTGTACAGTGGGAGAGGAGTCTAAAAATCTTGAAATTCGTGGTGATGTAATTTATGTACGGCCCTTAAGCATTCTTAAGCAATTTTAATATGATTTTTGATTTCGAGAAAAAAAATACAGATAACTTGTAAATTTCTAGTTTGTATCTTATTAAGTTGACGAAATACAAACAGACATTGTATAAACGCTAAATGTGTCCGGATTTACTTTTGAACGGAACCTAAAAAATAGAATCGTTTCTACACTGCCTTAAGAAATGACTGGTATTTATCATAATAAGTATATGTCAATTCCTCGTCGCATCTGATAATATTACGAAATATGGAATGTATATTATTTAAAGCAGCCTAAATTTTTATACAAACTACGAATCTAAAATTCGCAATTCGTTATCTCGGATACTTTATGAATGAATAATCAATTTCCATGTGGAGATGATTGAAGGAACAAATGTCTACTCACGTGTGGAGGAGGCGAGGTTGAGGGTGCTTGGAGGCGTCGGACGCGTTGCTCTAGTGGCTGTCGTTTGCGGACTCGGCCCCTGGGGGTTCGAGAAGAGACCCTGTCCCGTGGGCGAACTGGGACTGCCTGTTTCAGATACGAGAAAGGTCCAAAATACAGGAGGGAATACTTCAACTTCAACAGTAACACTTTTAATTTACTCAATACTAGCGAAGCTTTCTATCTAGCTATATTATCTCATGCTCTTCCTATTTGCTAAACAAGAAAATATAAATAAATAAACTCTATCTGAATGGAGAGAAGTAATTACTTTAACAAAGCAAGATTAAGAAAGAATAGAAAAGAGAGCGAGAGAGATGATAAAAATTAAACCGAGATGGAGAACTGACCGAGTTCAGAGCTGGGACTGGGACTGCCTTTGAAAGTGCTGAGCAGGCTGAGCGGCTGCTCCGGCGGCTGCTGCAGCGGGACCAGGTTCAGAACAATGCTGTCGCCACCGCCGCCACCAGACACCAGGTCGAGGGTGGGCGTCCGCGAGGACATGTTGTTGTTGCCTGCCAAGCACACACACACACACACACACACACACACACACTCATCAATATTAGCATACACCGAGTGACATACTACAAAATGAATAAACTACTATTATCTTAAAGGTATGGACAATTTACTCATTTGTTGTAATCAATATTATCAAATTAGATTAGATTGTATTATTACTTGGGTAGGTATTCTTTATCTGGATGCGATTCAGAAGAGATCAATAGGTACAACTAGTAGATCAGATTTATCTAGCTCAGCTTTTTCTTTTCGGTTGGGCGATACCCGGCAGAAATATTTAAAGGGGTGCAAAAACGTCCATTATTTCGGATAATAAATTAGATAGCTACTTTGGATTTGTGAAAAAATTAAAATTATAAGATTTTCAAACGAAGAAAAATGAAAATACCATAAAATGATCCTATAATAAAAAAGAGAGTTATTATTATTATTTTGGGGAGGAGAGGGGAAAAATTGGGGGATTTAAAAGAAAATAGAACTATCAATATAAGTCTTAACGGCCATGGGAAGCCACGCTTTGAGCCTGTGAAATTACAGACTTGGGGGAAGTTGTATGTCGGTTGGTAAAGTCTTTGTAAAAGTTGACAAAGGGTAAAACTTAGAATTCACCTTGTGCCCGTTCGGATGGCCAATCAGATGACACACACACAGACACTTCATCTGATTGGCCATCCCACTGGACACAACGTGAATTCTAAGGTTTCACCCTTTGTAAACTTTTACAAAGACTTTACCAACCGACATACAACTGGCCCTATGGGACCTCGGACGGACGCGTTGCCACAGGTCAGGCCGCGGTACCCTTCCCAAAATTTTTTGAGAAAATTGTTAATTAGACAAGGTCGTCCTTAGATTAATAGATAATATTGATGTAGATTTTTGATTTTCGAATAACGTTGTAAGGTTAAGAGAGTTAAGCATTTTGAGCAAAGACGAAAACATCCAGCCGGGTATGTGAATCCATGAGAAATAACAGATAAAATATTTCTAATTAAAAAAACATGACAGACCTTCCCTATAGTCTCTAACAAATAAATTATATATAATATATCGGTAATTTTGGGTTCTTGAACTACAAATTCTATTTCATCCATCTAGAAATCATTTATGAGGACGAATCAGACTTTAGGCTAAGATAACACCTTAATTGTTTATTTCCGAGCTTTTGATCATCTTCAAGACTATATAATAAGAGCAGAACTTTACATTTTTTGCTTATAAGACTGAAGATTATATAATTATGTAGTGAAAAGTCTGAAATAAACAATTAGGTGTTATTTCTAGCCGATAACCTGAAACATACATCTTCATAATTTTTACTGTCTACAGCATTTTTCTTAAAGTGAATATGATCTAATCTAAAGTGCAATTAATTATCACCCTTATTGAAATATTCAACTATTTTTATCGAATGTTGAATTTCCCTTCCATTTTGAAATGAGCTTGCATTATCATTTTAAATAGCAAATCATGAAGGACAAGCAAACTAGGAAGTAATTAAAAGTAATGTAATGGATAATTATAAATGAATTAAAATTAGTGTAGGCGGTGACTTGAATAGAGATGGAGAAAGGGATACTGACCACTGCTGAAACTGCTGAGGCTGCTACCGCTGCTGGGCGGACTCTGAGGCGAGGAACCCTCACCTCGGTCAGGGGGTCTGGGGTTCGCCATCGGGTATCGCCAGAACTCTGGAAATCACAAATACAATCAACAATAGGCAATTAACTAAACAATATACAAATTACTCTCATGTAATTGCCTTCAATACTAATGACTGATTTATACTTTTGCTCTTGTTTATAAATGGAGCATTTTTAATTGAAAAAAAAAATTGAGTGGATTTTGATGAGGCAGTCCAAAATTCAAAAAAGAGAGATAATTTAAACTATCTTTTTTATTCAAAAACCGACGTTTCGGAGGTTTATCCCCTCCTTCTTTTATTTTGCCGAGAGTAGAAGAGCTGTTGATTCATAAAGAGAAACAAGAAGGTTGTCTTCTGCTTGATGCAAATAAACATACACATATATGATATATCGTCGCCTTAGAGTGTAAACATGCTAAATTCATTTTTTATCATATATGACATATTAATATCGTTCGAAAGAAAAAGAGATGCAGCATCGTCCATATAAAACTACTACTTAAAATTACAATCGTAAGTTGTAGAAATAAAATGTGAAAAAGAGTTTCTTTCCATAACAACAATATTAAATTTTGTTTGTTTTTATCTGCACTGTAAAATTTCCTTGTTTTGAGTTAGCAGGTTTACACTCTAAGGTCAGTGGAGAAAATCCAATTGCCCTCTGTATCCTCTCTCTCAGTGGCAGTAACAATATTATATAGTAATATATTTCATTCTCAGCAGAATTTAGTGCAGTCTGCTGAGAATGAAATACTATACATATAATATTGTTACTGCCAATGGGAAGGGAGACAGAAGGGGAATGTCATATTGGATTACCTTCACTGACCTGTCAAAACCCTGAAGAAAAAGCGAATAAACCTCAGAAACGTCGGTATTTGAATAAAAAAGATAGTTTAAATTAACTCTCTTTTTTGAATTTTGGACTACCTCATCAAAATCAACTCAATTCACTTATCAGCAAGTCTCCAAAAACTACTTCAATCAAATTTTTACCTCCCTAGATATCTTGTACTTTGAGATTTAAAATTTTTTATTACCTAAGTAAACTTACATATCATTTCGAAATACACACCCCTTAATTAAACAATTCATGTTTTAAGATCTTTTTGAAATTTTGTCTACTTTAGGTCTTCGGAAATTTACACTAAAAGAATAAGAAATGAATCATTAGAATTTACAATAAATAAATATAGAGGGATAAAAAGAGGAAAAATAATAAAAAATAGAAAAGGAGGAAAGTGTAGAGTGGATTAGAATCATGAATAAAAAATAAAAGAAAGAAAAGAATGGAAAGCGTGTAGTGATGGGAATGATGGGGATGGTAGGGGGAGGGGGGACACTTGAAAAATTCAACCTGGACTCTAAGACAATTTTGAATGCGACAAGACTTCTTAAAGAATTATATATTAAACATTTTACAAAAAAAGTCTTAAAAATATTGCCTGCCAGGTGGAATAGAAATAAAATTTTATTTATCCAAGGTATATTAAATAAAAAAATAATAATAATAATAAAAAGACAAGTATATAATACGCGAAGCTGTTGTGACTTTTGATTGAATTACAGCTTATTTAAAAAGAAAAACAAAACTTTTGAAAGATATATGCAAAGAAATAACAAGATTAAAATAAAAAAATAAAAAACTTTCAAAAAAAGATAAATATAAAATCAAGAAAGTCATCTTTTGACTTCTTTCAAATTAAGAAAGGCAAACTTTGCCATTATAATTATACCAAGATCTATATCTATACTTATAGAGACAGAGAGAGAGAGAGAATGGTATACTCATCTAAACGGATAACTTTAATGGAAGACACGAAGGATCCCTCCAACCACATTAACATATAACATTAATTTTCGTATTCAAACTTTCCCCAGCTATGAAGAACTTCGATTTTTTTTTTGTTATTAAAACAAAGATGATGGAATTGCCTTTACAGTTAACATCCCGAGTTCAAATGTTTCTCTTTTAACATGATTTTTGAAAAAAAAGTTTGACTAACAAGAGACGAATTTTCATTACATAATAGATTTTGAGCGATTTTTATAATTGAATTTTTTATATTTTACATAATTCAAAAATACACCCCTAGATACCATTTTTTTAGAGTTCTATACACTATCTACAAAAAAGCTGATTATGAAATAGTCTAAGAGCTAGTAAACATTTTGGACGATTATTTTAGAATGCAAATAACATATCCCATACTGTAGTGTATCAGCTCACACTCCGAAAGTGAAATTCTTACTTGCAGAATTCAGTTATTTTTAGGGGTAAATGTCCACTTCAGATGTCAAAAATATTGTAAAATCAAGTCATTTCAAAATGGTTTGATTTCAGGACATTCCCAATCACAATATTTATTATACTATTTTATTCGAAAGGCAGAACGATAATGGGCGCCAGATCCCCCAATGTGTCAGATTTAGTTAAAATTTCAAGTCATTTCAGAAGTTCTGACTGACTTTTAAACATTTAGCCTTGTACGCTCCAAACGCCTGAATCTAGGCAATCCATTCGCCAGCTCTTCATCAAAGATGCGTAAAATTTAGGCTCTACCGTAAAGTACTTGAGTTTTAGAGTCATCGTTTTTATTTATTGTATAGTAATGGGAATTCGGAGCTATTTTTATGTAGTTTTTGTTGAAAACTTGCACCCTAACTATAAAAGCTAACATATACTTTAATTGAGAATCCAAAAAAATGAGAGTCGAATTTATTATACTAGAATTAAGAAAAATCAAAAAGAAATCTATTTAAGTAGATATGTACAGTTCCAATACTTTAATAATAAACAAAATAAAATATCACAAAAAATTATTCTATCTTTTTTTAAATTGTTAGGAAAGTGAAGTAAATAGTTTAAATGAGTTGATTGGTGTGAATTTCTTATTCGACTTTAGAGGACTTCAATTTTCTCATATATTATGAATTATTACTAAATGAATTTCATCGTCGCAAATTCTATTTGACTGGTAACATGTGCCAAGGTTATGCTGGTGATGTAAACAGAGTTTACGCTCGTGATTTTTTAGGATTAATGACTCACATACATCACGAATCACTTTCACTGCTCCACTCAGAAGTATTTCTACCGTTTTTTATTTTAATTTGTATAATTATATTATTATTTATTAATTTACTTGATCATAAATTTTGAAGACCAATCTTGTCATTTTAAAATGAAAATCACGTAGAATTAAACTCAGGCCAGATATATGCATTGGTATCCTTTGGTATAAAATTCTTAAGAGGAAATCAATGAAGTTGCTTGATGCAAAAAACATATTACCTACATATGTAAAGGAATCACTCGTTTAACACGTTACCATTAAAACGATATTTGAATTAACAGAGTTAATTAAGTGAACCTGTATTTTTAATTAACAGGTATAAATTCGATTTAACACGTCCTCATAAAATATCTACGTTAATCTCGCAGCCACTGGACCATAGTGTTATCGCAACATTCAAGTCAAATTATCTCAAGTTAAATTTTAAGGAAAAATCACACTATTGAGTGAATTTTTGAAGAAATTTAGCATTAAATATGCTATTAAAATAGGCTTGGCAGAGAAGGACTCAAAGCAATATTTGATCCGTATGGAATAAAACTTTTGACTCATTGCGCAAAAGATTTGCTCGAGTTTGCAAGACCTACTCAACGAATACCAACAATCGTTGAAGAAATTGTCATCCCTGGCAATGTGTTTGGCTTCCAGGAAGTGGATTCTGAAAATGTCAAAGACTTATTTGAGTCGCATCAGGAGGAGTTAAGTGATGGGGACTTGATTATCAATGATAAACAGAGAGCGTACAGATACCATGATGATGAGAAAAACACCGAAGAAGAAATTGCTATAAAAAGTAAAATCACTTTGAAACAATTCAAAAAGTGTTTCACAATGAGGAAGAATTGAAGCAGCAGCTTATGGACTTGGATACAAATCTCGAAATAAGAATGCAAGTTCGCCGTTTATTGATAAGCCACCCACCTGCTAAAGAGAATAGAAAGCAATTAAAATTATTAAGTAATTAGTTAAATACAAAAAGGAGAAAATTATTAATTTTTGGAATAAATAGAAAATTTATTATTTTTTTCACTACCTACCAAATAAGTGACTTATGTGATTTGAGAAAGCTTAGAACATTATTTTTATAATATTGATGAAATTGTGATTTTCAAAAAAGTAAATAAGCAAGTGAAAGATTTGCTCTGTCATATCGCAGCCCTAGCTGGATTGGTAGAACGTTTAAAAACATAGAGTCTTAACCCTAAAAAGCTGTCAGCAGGGCTAAAGTGTCACCGGGCCGAAGAGTTGTTATATGTAAATATTTACATACAGGTGTGTGTTGTGTATATACCAGCAGATGATTTGATTTTAAATATTCCATTGCAGGTGATTCATTAGTCATTTGATCGAATAACTATCGTGAAAAGAATGGAGTGGAGTGGCAATGTGGCAAGGAAGGTCAAAGAGGGCGGACTAGGGGGCGGCTGATGAGGGTGGCCACCTGTTGGATTGTTATTTTGAGAAAATGGAAAGCGTGACGGGCAGTAAAATAGCCATGAATTAAACATCAAGGGAATTGGATTAAAAGTTGTGCTGGAGTATGGAAGCAAGCTGACTACTTACCCTGACCGAGGAGGGCGAGAGACGAGAGCTGCTGTCTGTTTTTGGCCTCCCGAAGAGCTCGGGGGAGGGTCAGCTGAACGGGCAGCTCGTCACTGGGGAGAAAACAGAGTCATCGTGTCATTAGGTCATCCACGCTTTTAATCACACAGTAGAAATAAATTCAATTTATCAGAAATATAAAATTTGTTAAAAAAACTTTTGAAAAATCACTTTTTTATTTTAAATATATTCCTAATAAAAAGTAAAAAATATTTTTTTAAATTAAACAAGTGATATCACAGGCAAAGATACTGTGTAGTGCAAGAGAGTGTTTATTTTATTTAAAATTTATTTTTTATGGACATTATTATAGTTTGAAATTTTCACGATTCACACTTTTGAAAAAGGGTGAGAAACGGCAAAACAACATGAGAAAATATTCTTTGATTTTGATAGTATCTGGAAGGCTGTGATATATCTAATAATTAGTAGAGATTGTGGTGTTGGTGCAAGGTGAAACATCTTTAATGAAGATAAGAGTAAATAAATATTATATTTAATATTGATTTACTATGAGTTAAGGATACTAGGTCACTTATTTCACATTAAAATTAAAAAATTAAAATATATAAATTTTTTTTCTTTTTCAATATATATATTTCGGGCTATCAACCCAACTGAGTTACTTTCTGTACTTCCTGAAGATGGGTTGATAGCCCGAAATATATATATTGAAAAAGAAAAAAAATATATATATTTTAATTTTTTAATTTTAATGTGAAATAAGTGACCTAGTATCCTTAACTCATAGTAAATCAATATTAAATATAATATTTATTTACTCTTATCTTTATGTGATATATCTTGTTAATTTTTTTTTATTCTTAAAATAAATTTTTTAAACTAGTGGCGAAAATGACGATAGAGATGACATCTATTCAAGATTTATAGAATTAATAACTAATAAGGTAGCAGGGGATTCTACGGTAGTTGTGGTGCCGCGATCGGACGATGGATTCTTATAGTACTCACCAAAATAAAACGAAAATGAAGAATACCATTTTTCGAGATATTGAGTTTAAAAAATACTTTTTTTTTTATTTTATTTTTTTTATTTTTCAATTGTTTTTTTTTTATATAATAGAAACCACGGAAATCGTAGTATGTGGCCCCGCTATCTGACGACGGATTCTTTTAGAACTAGACAAAATAAGTCGGAAAGTATAAATAAAATTTTAAACTACAAATTTGAACTGAAATTGAGTTTATGGACTGTGATGTTTCAAATTGTCTCAAGTGAGTGCCAGTGGGCGTTGGCAATTTTTACTTTTACAACATTTCATAGGTTCGGTTCTATTCATCATCTCGGTTCATTTAGATAAAAAAATGGGTTCCCGAACAAACTTCGAAAGGTTCGGTTAAGATATATTCAGTTAGCCAACCTAATCGCCTAAATGCCAGCCCGAAATGAAGATATACGAGCAGAACTGAATATATCTTAACCGAACCGACGACTTTTACATATTCGAATTTTTTTTGGGATTTACTAATTATAGATAGCGCTCCACACGGAACTAGTGATACTATGGTTTCCGTGGTTTCTATAAAAAAAACAATTGAAAAATAAAAGAAAATAAATAAAAAAAAAAACAGTATTGAATGTAATGGAAGGCAGCCCAGAGGTAGTGAGGAAAGAAAAAATTAACACATATCAAATAAGGTGTAATTTATTGGAATCCTTCCTCCTTTCCTTCATCTAATTAAGAAAAGGAGGAAAAAAATTGTTTTTCTATGCCTTTGTTAAAAATGAAGAAAGTTTTTGAACACTACTGTGGAGAGAAGAAGGAAACATTTTATTTGTTTCATTCATTGACCCTTTGAAACCCTGAAGAAGGAGACAAAAATCCTCTGAAACGTCGGTTTGAAAGGAAAGGAGGAAGGATTCCAATAAATTACACCTTATTTGATATGTGTTAATTTTTTCTTTCCTCACTACCTCTGGGCTGCCTTCCATTACATTCAATTAAAGTTTCTACCAGCCCGTCTCTCTCCAGAGAAAATTTCGTTGCAAAAAAAAAACAGTATTTTTTAAAGTCGATATCTCGAAAACTAAGCGCAATCTTGAAATATGGTATTCTTTATTTTCGTTTTATTTTGGTGAGTACTATAAGAATTCATCATCAGATCGTGGCGCCACAGTTACCGTAGAATGCCATTTACTCCCTTGACATTAGACCCAGAGAGACAAAGAAACCAAGTTAATTAAATATACGCATTCAAAATATGATTTAAAAACAAAAATTATTACGAAATTGAAATTTTGTAATGATTGCTAATTAGAAGGAAGAGAGTGAATTGCAATCTGATTGCAAGCCCACCTCCAAGGTTCTATTTAATTTATTCTCGTCTGATATATCTAATGGACGCCTCCTTTCCATTCATATTCACTCATCTTCATTTGCATTTCTATTGAATAATAAGAAAAGACATCCATCATTTTCTTTCTAGCGGTCCTTTGCAGTTTCATAGCAGATGGTTACATCTTACAATTTGTTTTATTGTGATTGAAAAATGGTCTATAGGGAAATTTTTAGAATAAATTATTGCTCCAAATTAGTGGTGTTGGGAAACTTTTCATTGACTTCAAGTATAAACTTGGAAGAAAGTGAAAACTTTCAAGATTCGGAGCGCTCTCCTGCAATTTTGGTAATTTTCTAATTTTTTCCAGTGAACAATTTGAATTAGAAAACTGAAACTTGGCACAAAAATGAAGCTTATTAATACAAACTTTTACACCATATTTTACTCTCTCTCTAGCTTACTCGCTCACTAGCTAGAGTTGTTCAAGAGGATCCCATGAAATAATTTGATTGTTTTCTGATGTTCTGGTTTTTTAAACTAAGAGTTCAAAAACTAGGAAGTCCAAAGTCTAATCAGTTCTTCATTTTGTAAATACGAAAATTTCCGCATATTAGAATCAAATTTTTATGATTATTCGTTTTATATTTCTCGTGACTATAATAATCTAGACATACAGACAAACAGAAAATTTGGGGAAAATATTGGAAAATATTTCTCTCCGCAGATTTTATTAATTTTACAATATTTTTGACATCAAACGATTTGAGCTAGATAACTGTAACTTGGTTCAAAGATCCAGCTTAATAATACAAACTGATTTAGGTCAGAAGGTATAACTGTTTAATAGCTACCCTTAAAACAATCTATCTTTCACGATTTTCTGCATTTTCAGCAAAATATTCTGAAGTCAGAAATCCAAATCTATTTAGTTCTTTGTTTTAACCCCCGGCCCCCCCCCCCCCCACGAATGAAAAACATTTTGGGAGCACTTTCAACGACTTTCTGTATGGGTTATAGTGGATATTGAAACCAAAAAATAGAAAAAATCATACTTGAAAATGATTTTCTGCACGTTTTAGATAATTTTAAGGACAAAAAGCAAAAATGAGCCTTTAATAATTCCGAATGCAAAGATTTTGTGGTTCGTTTATTGACACACCTCTCATTCCATGCATTTCAATTCTGAAAAAAAAAAATTAATAAATTCTCGGTGCATCTATCAATAGAAAACTTTAATTAGTAGTAGTAATAGATAGCTAGACTCTTCCAGCTCATTCAGACACATCTTCGCATTCTAATTGCTATTTTCTATTATCAAAAAAGTCGGCGCATTTTCAAGATTTCTTTTTTGCATATTATGACCTTCGACTTAATTTCTCCATCAATTCCGGAGTCTTTCTATTTTTATTATTCTTCTGCGGATACAAAAGTAACCTGAGCTGACATTTTAATTAATAGTAAACGTCCGATAAAACTTGAAGAAATTTATTTTTTACTGGATGTCTGGATTACGATGGATACCTAGATCAAGATCGTAAAGTCAGAGAACTTTCGTTCTGGTACCAAAATGTTTGTATTTTTAATGAGAAGAAGCGATTCGACTTTGGGCTATCTAGTTTTAGAACTTCAGGTTCAAAAATCCAGAAAACATCATTTTAGAAAGATTTTGTAGGATTTTAAGGAGTTGTGCTGATATAAAGCATAATTAAACAAACACATGCTTTTCAATTTAAATTAATTAAATATTCAAATTGTTTATTTTATTACAAATAATTTATTTATTAAAATTAATTAAGCAATTATACCAATCTAATTAAATTAGAAAATCAATTTTAAATAGTTAATTATTTGTATGTTTTCACTCGATTTTTTTCACTGTTTAGAAATGTATGAAACTCGTTAAAAAATCTTTTTTAACCATTATTTTTTTCTATATACAATATTTGCATTCCAATATTTAGGGTTACTAAAAACGGAACGGAGAAAGTTTACTCTGGTGGCAAAATGTTTGTTATTCTTCAAAACCAAGAACTGATTAAATTTTCTCTCAAGAGGTTTAATTTCCATTAGATATTATCAAACGAGCGACGACTTTCAAAAAACTAAATTTTATTATAAAAACTATTTACAGACCAAATCTAAATAAATTCTAAAACTTTTTTGTCCTAGATATATAAGTACTTATTGAATACTATTGTAAAAGTGATTTACAGCTTCATTGTAAATTCTAATGTAAGGCTTTATGATGTGAAAACAAAAAATTCTATAAATAAGAATTAGCAAAGTAAACTCTTGTTAATTGATTAATTAACTTGAACAAAAATATGTGCAGATGTTTTAATTAAAACAATTAATGTCCCCTCCCTCTTTCATCAAATATTTTCACGATCACAGGGGGGGGGGCTGAAGCTCCCCCTGAACTCTGAATTGGGGGGCCGAGCCCCCCTTCCCGTAGACCAGTTTGTAAAGAAATATTTTCTTTAAAAAAATTCTAAAGTTATATTAAGTTTTAATTTTTTGAAGTGAAACTTGTTTTTGCGTATTTCAAGAAAATAAAATTTAAGACATTTTTTTTCGAAGATGTTAACACCAAAAAAAATTCTCATAAATCAATTTTCTCCCTCCTAAAATCTAAACTATTCTATTTTAATTTTTGTTCACTATTTTAACGATTAAAATATATTTATTTATGCTTTATTTTTTAATATGTGGCTGATTCTCAAAAAAAAAAATCGAAAAATTACTTGATGGCAATTTTTTTAAATTATTATGGAATTTCTTTTGTAAATTTGATAGTATATGGGCTAATTGTCTAAAACCTTATAGTGGTTCCCAACTTTTTTGAGTTTAAAGTGGGGTGAGGGGTTCAATATAGTTCTGGGTTCTGAATAGTTGCAAGAAAAATATGTGATACCCGGAAAAATGATAAATGGTGAGAGACAACATGGAACATAAACTTTTTCTTGTTCAGATTTACTGGACCGTCGCTTGGAACACCAACACCAACAATTTGCATGAGGGAGGTGAGGGAATGAGAAAACGAAACATTATTGCACAAAAGTAGAAAAAATAACCTTATAATTTCAAATGTTAATGTGTGATACTTAATTAATTCTAGAAACACATACAAATATATGATAAATGATACATAAATAAGGGTTTAACTTTTTACAACACGGTGTAAGGGAATGACGGCCCAAAATGTAAACTTGGAAAAAAAAATTATTTTTAATAGTTTTAAAACTAAATCTTATGATTCATAACCGAGCCTGGTATATTTTTAGAATATTAATATTGCTAACTTCTAAAAACTATAAGGCAGCGTTCACTATATAATTTGAAATTATGTTTTAATCCTGCTTTTACACAAGGGTGAGGGAATGATTCGTTTTTTAGGAATGAATTTAAAAATATATTTTTTTACTTTTCTGTTTGTCGAGTTTAAACTATATACACATTTATGTACAGCCAGTACTATTATATATGAATAAATAATAAGATAGCAGGCAGTTATAAGAAACTTTTCGCATTAGATCTTTGAATCTATGTGAATTTGGCGGTTGGGACACAGTGAGAGAATGATTTTTAGGATATTTACTTGAACATATATAACATATATTACTTTACCATACATGGTATGGTTAAATATTGTAATCGTGGATGAAAAAAGTGTTTTTTTTTTATTTATGATAAAAAAAATAAATATGTTTTATAATTTGGTACGCCTAGGGATGTAGTTTCATAAAAAATTCTTTGTTACGATAACTTAGAATCCCATTTCACAGAAATCAGCAAGGACATCAATTTCGATTTTTTTTGAGAATCAGCCATGTATTTTATTATTCAATTATTATCAAAGAGATAAAGAGGAACAGCTAAACTTGAAATACAAGAGTGTGGTGTCTCCAGTCAAGACAATAATTTTCCCTCTAGCCGCCATCTTGTTAACAGCAAATAATTCTCTTCTCCTACCTGAATGTATGTTAATATTAGGTTGATGCATAATTATGGAACGTTTTTTAAAAATATTTTTATTCAGCAAAAACAATAATAAAATTTAACAAAAGCATGTTTAAATTATTCGGGAACGTATTCACCATCTACTTCAATAACTGCTTCCCATTTGTGTTGTAAGGCTTTCATCCTCTTCCACGACTGCCAGAAGTGCCTGATCATCAAAATCCGATGGCCGACCTCTTCCTTCTTTATCCTCCAAACTAGTGTCACCTGATTTGAAACGGGCAAACCACTTCCGTACTGCACTATCAGTAATTGTTCCTTCGCCAAAAAGTTCGTTGAGATCGCAAAATAACTGTGCTGCCTTCCATCCTTTCTCGTAGTGGTAGAGCATAATATGGCGAATATGAATATGGTTTTCGACACGCATTTTTATTAACTATAAATAGAGAAGATTGTTTTTATAAAAAAAATAAACAAAACGCCATTTTTGGCTAAAGAAAAACGCGCCAATACAAACGTTCCATAATTATGCATCAACCTAATAGTTTTCGTTTTGAGGACAGTTTTTTAGTTCCACATTTATATTCGATATAATATAATGTGGAAGTATTGTTATCGCCTGCCTGGTTATTATTAAGAGTGATAGGAATCAAATTTTATTTTGAGCATAACTTTTATAGATAAGCTAGTGATGATGAATGAATAATATGAATAGTAATATTGGTAGAGAGGGACTCACCAGCACTTTGCATAGTGTGCGACCAAGGATTTGATGTCGTCGAAGCGGTTCTCGCTGCTCTCGAGGCTCAAGTGTCCGCTCTGCGCCTGGATCAGATAGTGTTCGATGTAGGGTCCTTTGCCCGTTGGCAGCCGCACCGACAGGGCCATCGTATCCGGCTGACTCGATTGCCGCACCACGAAGTTCTGAATCACATTCACATTTATACAATTAATACACTACTCACTAAGAATATCAAACTAATCCGATTTGTCCGAATATATTTACATCTATTTTTACTTTAAGGATAAACTTTACCCCGACAGTTGGACTGTGAGTTTTTAAATTTACTCTAAAGTTTTCAACGTTATTACTTATTATTCTGCTGGACGAGCCTAGTATTGAATTCATGCAAATATTTTTTTTGCTAATTGTCTTTAAAAATGTCAGGAAAAAAATCATTTTCAATCATAATTTATTTTTCTGGGTGTGTCTGTCTTCAGATACCCAAGATAACTTAAGAACTTTGTCGTAGAAAGTTTGTTTTTGGGTGAAAACGTTTGGTAAGAACTGATTAGATTTTGGGCTCTATAGAAGCATAAAATATCATTAATTAAATGATTTAATTGAGATTTTAATGCACCGTTATAATATAGGTATAAGTTTATTATTAATTACTTACTATATAATGGCGTATATGTTTTTTTTTTTAATATATTATTTAATAAATTTGTGGGTGAGCGATTGTTAAATTAAAATCTGATCGAAGGAATTTACTAAAAAGAGAGCGAATAGAATGATCTCTCTTAAGACCTAAAGCACAGCAAGATGAAATAAACAAGTTTAGACCTGTTTCACACTATGAGAAATTAATTTCTTAATTTCTATTATTCTAGGAACGGCCTTTTTACTCTAGATAGGAAAATATTAAATGGAAATGGATATCACATTTCAATGAAATTATATCCATTCATCTCTATATGAAATACTAATTAAAATAATAGTATAATTTTAATGAAAATGAAATTTCATTTTTCTATCAATATCGAGTAAATGTTGATAAGGGGGGACCCTTTGTTACTTTTCTGCTTTTTCGAAGAGTGAAAAAAGTAATTTTTTTTAAAGATATTTCAATGAAATTATATTTATTAATCTCTATATGAAATACTAATTAAACTAATAGTGTAATCTTAATGAAAATGAGATTTCATTTTTCTATCAATATCGAGTAAATGTTGATAAGGGAGACTCTTTGCTACTTTTCTGCTTTTTCGAAGGGTGAAAAAAGTAATTTTTTTTAAGTTATTTCTATGAAATTATATCCATTCAACTCTATATGAAATACAAATTTAAATATGAGTAGGTAATTTTATCATGTGTTGTGAAGTATGTTTGTAAAGATCTCTTTTTATCAGAATTAGGTTTAAATTTTTTCAATTTTATTTCCCTTTAAAATATTTTTTTTACCTAATGGGAATCCGAAGTCATTGAACATAATATTATGAAAAAAGTACGATCATTCCCCCCTTTTCAACGTCAAATAACAACGAATTTGATATTTAAACTATTTGAATGAATGAATCTTTGTGGTATGCAAACTCGACTCAATCTTGAGTCAGGTTATTCTGGTTTTAGAAACATCTGAAACGTAGAAGAAAATAATATTTAAGCATGATTTTGTTTTGAATGTTTATTTAATTTCAAATTCCCACGATATTGTAAGAATGAGAGATCCTAAAAAGTTTGTTCTGTTGCTTTGTACTCACTAAACGATTTTGAGCTTTCTAGCTTAGGAATTTTAAAGATCTAATAAGAAAAAAAATAATCGATTTTATTATATGATGAGCTATCCCAAAAACTGCAATTGTTTTTCACGCAAGTTTGTTTTAATAACCTCCTACTCTTTGACAAGTTTGAACTTTCAAGCTCAAATTAAACGCTGACCGAAAATCAATTCCCAATCACTAAAATTTGCTGAAAACTGTCACCTTTTCTTCAGATTTGTTATTTTGGAAATAAATGAATAAATACATTGCGAAATGAATAGAGCACAGTCAATTTTAGAGAGATACGATACATTGCAAAGCTAACAGAAAGAAATAATCTCAAGTATTTGCTTTTGATAACACTTAAAAAATTGAAAGAACGTTGATAGTACATTTATTAACTCTCGTACATTTCAGCAAAAATCACTATGACCTAAAAAAATAATAATGTTCATATTTATACATTATTAACTATCTTTTTTGAATAACAAATATCAATAGAATTATAATATTTTATCCGCGGTCCGAGACTATTTTTTTTCTTCAAATGTGGCCCGAGTAGCCAAAAGGTTCGACACCCCTCTCTTATTATATATCAGTTTCTATATCTTGAATTTATTTATTAAAAAAAAGTAAAATTTTAACATAATCTATATATTAATCAAATCAGACAAATAAATTCGGACAATCCTCCATAAAATAATATTTTCAAATATTTAAACACTGTTTCACAGACAGTTAAATCAATCCAAGTCATATACTAAATGTTTTTCTTTTTCTAAAATCACTTTTTGCTTCTATTTTTCTAAAATCGTTCATATCTTCCGATTAAACCCTTGAATATTTATATAGCTCTCTTTTTTTAAAGAAAATCATTTAATCAATAAAAACATTTTTGCTTCCGAATCAAAATGAAAAAAAAATTATAACCATAAATGTTAGAATAATAATATGTAGGTACAGAATAATTCACTTTCATTATTTAATAAAAATATAGTTTCTTTTCTAGTGCTTCCCACTCTCAGATAACCTCAAGCGCTCTGGTTGCCTACCCTACAGGATATACAAAATATCATAAAGAGAAACAAAGAGGTTGTCTTCTTCAACAACTCTGCTACTCTCGACAAAATAAAAACTTCAATTATATACAAAATACTTTACATCAAAAACAAAGAATTATCAAAGAGCACAGCGTGCGCAGGCCAAGTTCGAGTATTGGGTTAGCCGTACACGCTGTACGCTATTTACACCAATCATTTCGAGCCAATTTCGACCTCCCTACAGTTCGGAACCTATTTGAGATACAGAGCTGAAATTACACACATGTAATTATGTAATCCATCTTGAGGATTCAATAATTTAGCTTAAATGGATTCTGAGATATGGACCTGAGAAAATAGGTAATTTTGGCCCTCACTGACTCACTAACAGGCCATCAAAACCTATAGGGTACTTCCAATCATTCCAGTATCATGAAATTTCGCCTGCTAGTAGAGTTTCTAACACCAACAAAGGAAAAATTCCAAAAATCCAAACTTTCTATCTTTCAATCCCTTCAAAATGGGGGAAGGGTCAAAAATGAAAATTCTAGCTCTTTGAACCAAACTCAAATTAAATTTTACATAGCGGTTTTCATGTATCTTACAAAAAGAAGAGAAATTTCAACCAAATCATTCTGTGAAAAAACAGGCCAAGTTCGAAAAAGTAGTGAAATCTACTGTGCAGTCAAGAATAATTAAGTTGAAAAAATAGTACTTTCAATTCAAATGCATTCTTTCCATTTTGAATGACAATCTAAATTTATGGATTCTAAATTTTTAATTTAGATTATTTTCATGAAACTTGGCTGTTACGAATTATACTGTAAGGGTTAATGAACTATATTCGTGACCAGCCAAGTTTCATGAAAATAATCTAAATTGAAAATTAAGAATTCATAAATTTAGATTGCCATTCAAAATGGAAAGAATGTATTTTAATTGAAACTACTATTTTCTCAACTTAATTATTCTTTGCCAATATAACTTGGCTGCACAGTAGATTTCACTACTTTTTCGAACTTGGCCTGTTTTTTTACAGAATGTTTTGGTTGAAATTATTATTACATAGTAATATTTAGAAGGTTTTATGTTAGTACCAATTGATGCAATGGGAATTATTTCTGACCCTTGATTTTTGGTCCTATAAGATTTTTTCCGAGAAAGTGGGGTATAGCCATTTTATGTTTTTTTTTTGAAAATTCACTAGTAAAATTTACATTTGTTTTATTTTAGAATAATTGTGTAAATACAAAAGATGTTCAGAATTAAAAACTGTATCAAATTTATTGATACGTTTCTGTGGGAATATAATTAAAAGAACTAAAAAGTCAAAAATTTTACAAACATGGTTTCATTTAAAAATATCAAGATTTGTTTGGGACTACTGGAGCTAATTACTTGAAATTTGTAAGTTAGTTTTAAGACATAAATGCATGATAAGAAATTTTTTTTAATCCAAATTTTAAATTAAAAATCAAGGAAAGACTTCTAAAATCATGTTTTCATCCGGTTTCATTAAAATTTCTCCACATCTACTGAGGCTAGAAACTTGAAAATTTTTTATCAAATATGTACATCTTAAAACTAATTTTGAAGCCAAATTTTAAGTTCCAGATAAATAGTGGAATCTTAAAATAAAATCATACTTGGCTAACATTTCATAATAATCGCATAGGAAAGTATTAATAAATTTAATGTAGTATTTAATTCTAAACATAAAATTTGTATTTACAGTTTTATTTTAAAATTAATAGGAAAAAATCTATCGCTAAATGAATATTTTATCATGTTATTTCATAGGGTGGTACTTGGTCTTCCCTCTGGTCATTTTATGATGGGAATCGGTACCTAGTTAGAGTTTATTCTTGTAGCCTTAGGCTTATATAATATTTGAGCCAAATTTTAAGTTCCTACGTCCACTGTAAGGATATATATGTTTTGATAATGAATAAGTGTCAAAATTCGTGATTTTTCGAGTCTTCTAGCTCAGAAATGTTTTAAGACCAAATAAAGCTTAAAGATTTCATAAATCATCATGAAATAAAACACATCACATTAATAATTTTCATGTTAGTAGCCTAATGAGAAGCTTAGTAGAGGTGGAGAATAAGTCTCAAAAAGAGAAATAAAGAGGTTGTCCTCTGCTTGATGCAAATAAACATTCACACATTTAGGTATATCAAAAATATATATATGTATATATATTTTTGATATATACTAATATACATATATATATATTTATTTTTGATATGTGTGTAGTTTAATTGCATCAAGCAGAGGACAACCTCTTTGTTTTTCTTTATGAATCAAGAACTCTTTTACTCTCGGCAAAATAAAAACTTTTCAATTAAATAAGTCTCAAGTTGATTATAGTATTTACGTCTATTTAGACATATGGCGTGACTTGGCGCACTGCCGTACGATTTGAATTTATTTACCTCTTTACTTCTAAATAGAAGCTATCAAATATACAAAACAAGACATTAAAAGAACAAACGAGTACATTAAATATTAAATAAACACAAACAAAACATTCAATGTTTTAATATTTTGAACTTTAAATATTCACTGCGCTTTTATATCTGTTGTTGAAGACCTCTATTAAAAAGATAAGGAAATATCCATTCCATTTGTCATCTAGGATTTTTTCTTTTGCCATAATACCATAAAAACAAAATAAAACAACTTGACCAAAATTGTTGCTAATTTGTCTAATTCCTTTAAGAAAATATATAGATATAATAATAAAAAGTTAAGGAGCGTTTATCACCCACGCACACATACAAAATAGTATTTATCAAAAGGATAGAGTTTTGGTCGTTGTAATTTTTTTTTTTTTATTTTATTTTTAACAACACCAGCAAGCAGAGTTAGAAGTTTCTTAACGAGTTACCAAACAAACTTTTCAAATTTCAAAGATGAATGTTCAGAAGAACTAAATAGTAAACTTCTTTGGACACAAAAGAAGAAAAAGGCAGAGCTAATCTCTCAGCAGACCTTTCTTCCTTTTATCATATGGAGAATAAATCAATGGATGGAGGTTTGGACAAATAAAAACGAAATCCACTATTGACAGAGTTGATGGTAATCAAGCAATTCAATTATTATATTGGTCAAAATTAAGAGATCATGAGGTTTTTTACTTTACCATACAGGGTATGGTCAAGTATTATAATAGTGCATGAAAAAAGTGTTTTTTTGCTTCTTTTTTTCGAAATATCTCAAAAACGGCTGAAACTATTTTGATTAAAAACATTGGGTAAAACCATGGCATTTCGGTCTACAAAAAGTCCTAATAAGTGAACATCGAAAAAATTATATTATTCGAGATAATAATTGTTTTCTCAAAATGTCTGTTAGTCTGCGTTACCAAATTTGTGTGGACTAGCTAGTTCAAAAACTACTGTGAATATCAAAACCAAATTTCACATGAAGTTTTGGTGCATTGAGATTAAGATCTGATTAGATTTTGGTGCACATCGACCCAAAATTAAGGGGAGGTTAAAATTTAAAATTATAATATTTTCAAACTAAAAAACAAGAATAATGAAATATACTATAAAATGAACCTATAATAACGAAAATATTAATTTTTTTTTGGCTCCAAAATTAGGGGAGCTGGGGGTAAAAAAATAAAAATCTAGGCCATTTGAGGAAACTCAACCAAATTTTGTATACATAATCAATGGGGCCCTAGAACATTAAAAATGCAAAAATAAACCGCCCAAAATGTGGGGCGGGGAGTCAAAAAATGAAAATCTATGCCCTTTGACCAAACTCAACCACATTTTGTATACATAATCAGTGGGCTACCAGAAGACTAAAAATCCAAAAACTGACCTCCCAAAATGGGGGGGGGGGGGTCGAAAAATGAAAATCGAGGCCCAAACTCAACCAGTAGTGTATGGTAAAGTCAAGTGGATGGCCACATCAGAACCTGTCAATTTATTTTTCTTTACCTCCTTAAGTACCTAATTGTCACTTTGTTCATTTTTAGCCAGAACATGTTAATTTTGGGTAATATTTTAGATATAGTTAAGTATGTTTGTTTGTTTTGATGTTTGTGAATCGGTTAAATTTAATCAGTGTGCGAGTCTAGGTCAACCCAGCCACCAAGAAACTTAGTTAAAAAAAAAGTGGCGTGACTTGTGCACATCATCAAATTTCCGTTTAACAGGGTTTAAGAATACAATATAACATAAAAATCAATAATTAATGAAATATTAAAATTTAATAGAAAAATAAATCAAATTAATTTATCAAAAGAAAAGTTTCGGTGGAAATAACCTAGAACAATGTACATTTTTAATGAGAAAATCTTGTCAGAATATACGACGTTTCGATACCTATTTCTGGAGTGTGTTGAATGCTTTGGGCTAAGTCTTGATGGACTGAGTGCTTTTTCAAGTTTCCAAATTCGCACTTATCGACATATCAACCTGGAAAACTTGACAAACCAGAATGTTCAAAAATAAAATTTACTTTCACTTCAAGATATAGAGAAAGAAAAAAGAATCGAGACAGTATCCCTCAAGTTAATTAATCAATTATTACCCCAAAAAATATAAAGTCCACATTTTCAAACCAAAATATTGGAAAATAAGAATGTTACATTCAAAAGTCTCAAAAAGTAGGATTCGGTTTCCTGTGTTAAGTCCCCTCGATGGAACGGGTTATTACTATCAAAATGGGTCATAATTTTACACAGTACAGTTTTTTTGTATTCTAAACCGGAGAGAGCAGAGATTTGTTAATTCAGATAATATCAAAATTTTTATTTACGGTAAAAATACAATTATAATTAAAATGAAAGAGTGATGTTGAAGTTGTATGGTGGATATACATATTAGGGATATCAAATATACCTACTCAATGTCTAATATGGGTAAGTTTAGTATTATTATTGTGTGATATTATTTGATAAATCAGCTAAAACTTTCGGTTAATAAAGTATCGTCAAAAATTCAAAAAGTTATTTTCATCATAATAAAACATGTTTTTTATTCAAATGTTAATTTTATTTTGCGAAAATAAACGACGAAAGATTTTTTTTAACGAAAAAATGAAAATATGTCATTTTCATGGATTTAAAATTCAATTAATGGCAGACAACCTGGTTGACTAGCCAAGTGGCAGACAATATGGCCCACTTGCCAACTACGACCGAGGGGAAAAGGGGGTTGCCTGCAAAAAGGACAACATTACTAAATCAAGAGGAAATTGGTCATGGAAACTGGTTAGGAATTCAATCAACTCCTCTTCTAAACTCCAATTCCATGTCCTGATTAAGGAAAAGAAAAACTATTTCTTTTTTGTTTTATAGTTATTCTTAGGAAAAATAAGTATAAATACAATTTTAATTGAAAATATTTTGTTTTGACGAGAGTAGCAGAGTTGTTGATTCATAAAGAGAATCAAGGAGCTTGTTCTCTGTTTGATGCCAATAAACAACACATACACATATCGTCGATGTTTTTACAAAACCTCGTAAATCTTAAATTCATTGTTGCCAGAAAACAAGAAAATCCATTTTAAACAACAATATATACAAATACAATGCAATATTTATTATTTGTCCTTAGCGCGAAATTAAATTGGAATAGAATAATAAGGTTTCAATAGACAGATGCGCCATGAAAAGTTGGTCGATATAAACGTATAGGTAATAAATATTTGACAAAAAATCGGTTTACGAGGTTTTGTAAGATCAGAGACGATATGGTATATATACCAAATATAAATATGTATAGGTATAGCATAGAGAAAATGTGAATTTTCATCAAGCAGATGACAACCAGATTGATTTCTCTTTGTGAATACAATTTTAATCATGTTTATTTTCCAGGGTGGGAAAATCATTCTATTTTCATTCTTAAACAATACAATGAAGATTAGGCACTATAGGGTAAAAATGAAGATTGTGAGTTATAATAGAAAGAATTGACCTATATTCAAAACAAAATTCATTTTCTTGACGTTATAGGTTGAGGAAAGGAGTTTCAATTTTTTTTTATTTTGATCGGAAAGGGCCTTTTTGGTTTTTTCATCTTGTTTTGAAGGCAAATGTAACTTATAATAATTACTGATTTTATTTAATTAACAAATTAAAATATAAAAGAAAAAATGAGCGAAAACATTTTTTTTATTCAGAATTCAATCGTGATTAAAATTTTGCATTTCCTGTAAGATAGGCAACCATTAGAGCAGTATAAATCTTGAGCCCGGAAAGGCTGTTAACGTGAGCAGAGCTGATGTGTGCAACACACGACTTTCACTCAACTTCTTTGAAATCATCCTATTTCACTCCCTCACAGTATTTCAATCGAAATTAAATAAAATATTCAATACAGAATTTGTGATATTATTTAAAAACAGCGATTTATTAAAAAAAAATCGTAGGAATTACAGTTTCTATATTTCAAGGGCATTACCGAAAAAATCGAATTACCTATTATAGTTTTGGAAATAGATGTCTTCGAAAAGTGATCTGAGTGAATACAATACTTCATTTCATGATTCGCTATTTAAGGGAAAGTAAAAATATATTCCTTCTGACATGCATATTTATAATTAAAAATAATTCATTCCATCTCGGATCTAATGAACTGAACTTGTATTTGCAGCAATGCTTTAGCTCTAAAGAAAGAGAGATTATTCAATCCATGCCCTTTTGAGTCATTTTCCTCTATCAGATTCTAACGAAAGAACCCGTACATTTATTAAATTATAAAATAATAAATTAAACTGAAACCTTATTTAAGCTAGAGTCGCCTTTATAAGTAATTAATTACTTATGCCTATATTATTAAATTGCCTTAAAATCTCAGTAAAATCATTTAAAAAAATATGTTCTGCATTTTAAAATAGAATTTTTGAAAGCCTAAAATCTAATCAGTTCTTTGTATTGGAAATACAATCATTTTAACACAAGAACAAACTTTTTATGACTTTCCTTCATAAGTTATCCTGAGTATATAAATTCAGAGACACACCACACAAAACAAAAATATTGAATGAAAATGATTTACTCCACGTTAAACGTTAAACAGACATATTTAAACACAATGAGAAAAAAATTGCAAATTTTGCGTGCATTCAATTCTAGGATACCGAGTTTAAGTACCGAATAGTAATCTAAGGGTACTTACAAAACAGTTAACATGCTAGGAGTTCGGTTAAGAAAAAAGTTGTATAAATCAGCAGTCGGCAGCCCGTGGTCAGTGACGTAATTTTAATGATCCGCAAAGAAATTCTGATATTAGGTATTTCAAGAGCAAATATTGCACTAATTTTTAATATACAGGGTGATTCACGGTCGATTGTAGGTTAGACGTTTATGGAAAACGGAACTCAGGATTTTTCTGAAAATTTACCGCCTTACATTTTCATACCTGTTTAATCGATCTAAAATATTTTCAGTATTGCGACGTTTTTGCTTCCATCGAAAAGTCCTAGTAACTTTATTTTTTTACATGGAACACCCCGTATATTAACACGTTTTCAGAAGCGCCCTTTTATCATAATACTTTTTTGATAATATTGTCCTAGTTTTTGAGATAAAAAATAATTTCTGTTAAATATGGTCTAAAACATGGCCCTAATTAAACTTAAATAAGTTAGTGCTCTCAATTCATGAAAAGTTGATATTTTGCTGGTAGTTTAGACAGGCCCGAAGTATTTAATTTACGCCGAGAAATCGACTCCATATCATACAGGGCGTGCACAAATGATTATTATTTCCGTTATTTATAAAAGGAGTCAAAAGTTCGTTTTTTTCAAATGAGACACCCAGTATATTACTCATTAAATTGAAAATGGAAGAAAAATGCTTTAAAACGATATATCATGTCCCTATACCCAAAACAACAAGTATTATAATAAAAGGGCGATTCTAAAAATGTGTAAATATACGGAGTGTTCCATTTAAAAAAATAAAGTTGCTAGGACTTTTCGATGGAAGCGGAAACGTCGCAATCCTGAACATATTTTAGATCGATAAAACAGGTAAGAAAATGTAAGGAGGTAAATTTTCGTATCGTTTTCTATAAACGTCTAACCTACCATCGACAGTGAATCACCATGTATATTACTATTATTTATTACGATTTTTGTGTTATCGTCAAATAAATCAATAAATGCAATTAAATTATGAATATATAAATAAATATATATGTATATTTGTATATCATATTTAGTGCTCGTAAATAATTCTTAAAATTATGTTAGTGCTCCGGGAAATTTTAAATTGCGAATTTAGTGGTCCGCAATATCTAAAAGCTTGCTGACCGCTGATATAGATGATGCTAATTAGTAGTAATGTGATTATTTGAGTTACTGACCCCCTCTTCTTTGCCTTGGAGAAGATGCACAGCGCCTGCCCGTTGGATTCCGGGAAGAAACCAGACAGGGTGGGTGCGGATGAGCCTCTCGACCAGGCCAATGTAACAGGCGGTGCTACCGCCGTCCACCTCGTCGACGTCACCTTCACCATCGCTGCCCTCGCACCCAGAACTCCTCTCTGAGAGACTCAGCTCGTGCTCCTGAAACACCAAAGAAAAACTCCACGTTAGCCAAGACAATAAAAAAACAATACCCCATATAGGAGATGCCAGGCTTGAACGAAGGGGCCAACCACGAGCTATCATGGGCAACCGAGCCTGGGTTGTTCGGTGTTGAGCCAATATTGGGCCCGTGCTGGGCAACCGAGGCTCTGCTTTATCAGTATTGGCCTACATTCGGGTCAGTGTGGGGCAGCCGAGCCTGACTGGGTTGTTCGGTGTTGAGCCAATCTTGGGCCCATATTGGCTCAGTCTAGAATTCAGTATTGAGCCAATATACGAGGTAGGTACCAGTCTGTCGTAGGTTACCAGTCTGGGCCGCGGTTATCATCCCCTATTCAAACCAGTGTAGGGCCAGTACTGGCATGCAGACTAGGGCCAAGCTTGAGAAGTGTTGGCCCAGTTCTGGGCCCTTCGTCATTTCCTATATGGGTACACTGGATTTTCTTACACTAGACATTTTATTTTACCATCTAGAGGTATGGGTATATCTCAAAAACGGCTCAAACTATTTTGATAAAAAAAAAAATTAATGAAACCTTAGCGTTTTGGTCTACAAGAAAGCCTTATAGAGTGTACATCAAAAAACAATATTTTACGGGATATTAGTTATTTAGTCAAAATATCTGTTAGTATGTTAATACGTTATGTGAACGCTCTAGCTCAATAATTTTTAGAAAAAAAACCGACTTCAAATAAATTAAATGCAACAAATAAAATAATACAACTCAAAAATCAAATAAAATGCACTAAATGGTATAAAATAACTATCTAATTTAGTTACAACTATACGATGAAATTTTTACAAGAAATCACTTTTTGAAGTCGGTGCTAAAGAAACTATATAAGCGAGCTTACGCGATGTTTTCTTCATTACCCGCCAAACTTTCTTCATTACCCGCCGTCTAGTGCGATTCATAAAATGTATATGTTTGGCACCGACTTCAAAAAGTGATTTCATGTAAAAATTTCGTCGTTTATTTGTAACTATATTAGATAGTTATTTTAGAACTTTTAGTGAATTTTATTTGATTTTTGAGTTGTATTATTTTATTTGTTGTATTTAATTATTTTGAAATCGTTTTTTTTTCTAAAAATTATTTTTATTTTTCTCTTTTTAGTGAGACTTAAGATAATACCTTGCATGAATCGCGTAAGAGAAAAAGGATTCGTGCGAATGAATCACAAAATGATAATAAAATTCAATTCATGAATAGAGGAATTCTCTCGAAACGTTAGGGGCTTTAAATGAACGTTTTAAGATTGTTATTTTTTTTAATATTTTTTTTATTATAAATTCGATTATTTGCTCATAAGAATTAGTGATTTCCGCTATTTTGTCAATGGTTATATCATCAGAACTTGACCAAATTAATATGATACCAATCAATCGAAATCTCTACTGAACCCAATGCAAAAAAAATCTTCAAAATCGGTTCACAATCGGCGAAGAAATCGAGTAACATAGATACACACAAAAAATCAGTCGAAATGAGAACCTCCTCTTTTTTTAAGTCGGTTAAAAACTAACGAAATTTCACAAGTATTTTTTTTTGTATTTAGATTAGATTTTGGTTGAAATCAAACCCAAAATTAAAGGTGGTGGATACATAAAAAAATAAAATTATACAATTTTCAAACTAAAACAAAAAACAAAAAAATGGAATTTACTATAAATAGGTCCTAATAAAAAAAGAAAGCCATTATTTCATTCGGGTGACCAGAGGGGGAGAGTGTTCAAAAAATACCTTAGAATTATCAATATAAATCCTGAACCATTTGTTCGATTTGTACAAAATCTCATATGCACTCTATTCGTCCCTACGAAAATGACTCTCCATTGATAGATCCAAGGGCGGGGGGGGGGACGGGGGTTAAAAAAATTGAAATGATAAAATTTTCAAATATACTAGAAAGTTATTTACCTTAGAATAGTATAATATTTAAATGTAAATATTATTTATTGCCCTAAGAGGGGGTTCTTTGGTAAATTATTATAAATTATTTTATTAAATGTTATATATTAGAGGGGCAAGTGTATGGTAAATTATGAGGATGGCCACATCAGTTATTTAAAACGTCTTAGAAATAGCTGAGAAAAGTAGGTTAACAAAATAGAGGCAAAGCTATTCTCCACACTTCGTTATTCAAATTATTAGATTTAGTCACAATAAATTTCAATTTGCTAATCAAACTGTCAAGAGAGATAGTGAGAATATCAAAAGAAACTTAATAACAGAAAATTAAGTATATAATGTATATTTCAGCTAAAGAGTATAACAACAATCTATTTAGTATTTCTTTAAAAAACAATATCTATATTAGTTGAATAAAAGATTTTACTGTCGATGGTAACAGAATTGTTTTTATTTTAGGTTAAAAATAAAATGAGAGAGTCTTCTGTTTTTTACATTCTAATCTCCCAAGAGGAAACATGAAGAAAAAGACATTATATATTTTTCAAAATTTTCAATGTATAAATCTTAATTTGTAACTAATTTGAAATATTTGTGATAGACTGATAATGAAGGCAATGCCTTCGAAACTATAGTCTCTAGAAATAATTAAAAATTATTTAATTTAAAAAACAGAAGACTCTCTCATTTTATTTTTAACCTAAAACAATATCTATAGTTAATAATACCTACTTAACCGTATTTTATAGAATAAAAATAAAAAGTAGCTAATTGAGTCTTAAGATATCAAATTCGTTCTTATTTGTAATCAATGAATGAATTTTTGGTATCTATATTTTAAAATAATTTTATGTTAAGGCATCACTTCTAAACCCCAGCAGATACAATTTTCCTTAAAAAATGGGCCCTATTTATTTTAAAACTCACTATTAATTAATTGTACATAATTATATTTTAAAATTAATTTAAAATCATCATAGAATATAAAGTTCTAAGACTGGTTTGACGCAACCAGCCGCCTTCACATCAACTCAATGGAAAATACTTCAATCTAGGTCTGCCTCTTTCCATTTTCTTTACGACATCACTTTAAAATATTCCTCGATAATATATTACATGTCTTAAAGTGTGCCCTATCATTTGACCTTATTTCTTTTTCAAATTCTGCCAAAGGGTTTTATTTTCTCCAATTTTTTCAAGAACTTCTACTTGTGTAATTTTATCCACTTATTTAATCTTTAACATACATTCTTCTCTAGCACGACATTTCAAAATCCTCTAGTTTCTTTCTCTCTGCCTCTCTAATCGTCCAGGTTTCAAGCCCTTACATGGCGATGCTGCATATGGAAGTTAATTAAATCAAAAATGCACTTTTATTAGTTAGTTATATTTTAATTTATTACTTCAGAGGCACTAAATATATAGCATCTTGAAAAATATTCACTTTTCGCCTCAATTTTCTTCAAATGACACAAGATTTATTGTTAGAGTTCGTGGCTTTGATGAAACTGCATTAGATAAAGGAGGACGTATCAACCAAAGTTAGATTCGCTGGGTTCAATAAAACACCCTGAATAAAACGGCCTGAATTTATTTGGCCATCTTCAGTTAATTGGGAGTTATACACATGTGTACAGCATTTTGTGTACAACTCCCAATTAACTGAAGATGGCCAAATAAATTCAGGCCGAAACGTTTTATTCAGGGTGTTTTATTGAACCCAGCGCATCTGCTTTGGCTGATACCTCCTCCTTCATCTAATACAGACACAAGATTTAGTTTAAAAAATTTGTATAATTTGAGAAGACTGGTCAAAGTGATTATTCAATTAAAATAGAGTTTTTGTTTTGTTTGAAAAATACTTATTTATGGCAAACTTCTTTGTTCCAGAAGAACTTCAACACTAATTGCCTTATTTGCAAAATAATTTACTATGTTTATTTCCGGAATACGCGTTGATATATACATATAATATATCTCAACTTTTTATATTACCAATATTGATCGGCAATCTAAAAGACTCTTTCTTCCTTTTGTCTTTCTCTATGGTATAGGATTAAAGTAAGAGGATGATGAGTTGCAAGGCGGTTTGTTTGGTTTTCGCAGCCGCTTGATGATGTTGTCAGCCAGTCGAATCTCGTTTCGATTGTAAACACAAACTTGGCATTGGATTCTTGCCCCACACCCATGTAGACTCACTAAATCAAATTGGAAGGGATCGTTCTCTGGTGGGTGGCTCTGGAGTTTGCTTCAATGAATATCAAAATCAACACAAGTGGAGGAAGCAATCTGGGATGCTGTGATCTTCAATCAGTGCATCTAATTGAAATGCATTGAGACAATTAAGCAGAGCAAAGTGCAGAGGGCAACAATCAAAGGATCAAGTCTTAATAGAATAATTGGAGAGAAAAAATGACTATTTTTCGAAAACTTAATATGCACTCCGCATTTTTTTATATAACGTTTTGAGTTAGAAAACACAAACAAAGTAGAAATATGCAGTTAAATAATTTAAAAATGGAGGAAAAAGTAAAAACTTTTTCAAGACTCGAAACACTCGTCATTTAGGGCCCTAATCAAGTAAGTAATTATTTTTCCATAACGAGTATCGTTTTGGTCTAAGTGCAAAAGGCAAAAGGTAATTTCTAGAATATTAGAAATTAAGAAATTAATCTCTTATAGCCGGAACAGGTCTGGACTTGTATCGGACGTATTTGCAATGCCAATTGTATCCGCGCCCTTTTTAGTAATTTTTCTCCATCAGATTCTAGAATTGCTCACCCATCCAGTTATTAAATGAAGATTTTTCCACAAAATAGTACGCTAGAGACACCCAAGTAATTAATAATAAACTTAAATATAAAATGTTCATTTATGCCTATAATAATACATTGGTCTAAAAATCTCGAAAAAATTATTTATTCAAAAAATTATACTTCCTGTATTATTGAACCAGAAGTTATAATTCTAAAAAACTCAAAATCAGTTCTTTATTTTGGAAATATAAACATTTTCTACAAGATCTAGTTTTCGACTGGATACTGGAATCTATTTATTTTATTTATTTAAAACAATGCTTTGAGGTGGCTACCTCGTAGAGTACTCAAATCCCAGCAAATGGCATGCGAACGGTTTGTGTTAGATAGTTGAAAATTAAGTTAGGGGTGTACCTTAGGGATACAATCATAAGTTTCCTACATTGGATTCACTCGCGAATCGATTTTTGTCAGATATTAAGTAATAATAATATCTGAATTTATATATTTCTGTGTAAGAGAATGGATTTTTAAATATTTTTCTAATTAATATATTAAGTGAATATACATATATCAAAGACTTGTATTTTGAATTTGAGCCCATTTGCTACAATGTTCAAGATCTCACCATTTTCGAACCTGAACACTTGTAGCTAGAAAGTATAAAAAATCTAAATAGTTTTTCATTTTAGAAATAAAAAAGAAATAATCATGCTAGAAAATAATTTTCAAAATTTCAAGCACAAGTAGCAATAAAACAATGTGATTTTCCGATAAATTCAATACAGTGAAAAAATTTTGTTTGGACTGCTCTCAACACATTCAAAAAAACAAATTTTTGGATGAAATTATTTCGCATTTTATTCTTCTAATTTCCTTACTATTAATAAAATATCGAAAAAGAAAATATAGTTAAAGAGTAAAAATTGATAATTAGATAAAGACTAAATTTTTGATTGATTAACATTGGTAATGAACTAATTTTATTTTTTATTTCTATTTTGTTTTCGCCCGCCTAGTGTACTTACCAGGTAAAGCCAACAAAAAGTAAAATGAGAAGGTAAGGGAAAAAAGCAAAATCGCAAAGGTGTGAAACCTGTTCATTTTAAAGCCAATTCAAAAATGTTTATAAACATTTAGTTGGTGGAATTCTTCTCATGTCAGCCAACTTAATTGAGGAAATGCCACTCATTTAAATAAAAAAAAAAAAAATAATAATAATTTTAAATCAGGTTCATATTAAAAATCCTTATCCGGGAATTAAGAAAATCATAATCATTTTAATTATAATAAGTGAGAGCTTCTTCAGGAAAGTAAAGATCAAATCAGACCCGTTAATCGGATCTCATTTAATTGTGTAGGCAATTAACAGTTTTAGAGAAGGAAGGATAATTTAGTATGTCTCTATGTTTTCGCGGATATATAAAATATTTCATACGACATTTAATTAAAAACCGTTATTTCAGAATATCATTTTTATTGAGATTATTTAACATATTATATGAAACCTGGGTAGTGTATGCGTGTGTGATATTGTCTTTTCATGTTCCCAATGACCGAAAAAGTCTAAATTTTGCACTTATATTTGAAATGTAATCTAAGTATATTTGCAGAAAATTTGAAAAATGCAAAAATATAGGCCGATATTTTTATTATTTATTAATTATTTAAAACATTAATGAATTTTAAATTAAGCAAATTTTGAAAAAATGGTTATACTTTTAAAATTCTTAAAAAAGTGTAAACGAAACTCAACAAAACATTTTTAATTAAAATTTGTATATGTAAAAAATAAATATACAGTATGTGCACCATTTTCATTACGATCTCCCCTTGTTTGAAATTATTTTCCCTCTTTAAAGTGGCCCGGAAGTATTTAGGACTGTTCCTGGAAAACAACATAAAATATCGAGAAGCCAGAGAGCGATATTCGCGTACTTTCGATTTAATTAAAATTAATTAGACGCGCTTGAAGGACTGGCATCCTGGCTTCTCGCGTTATTTGCAACCCCAGGTAAGAACGGCTTTAGGTTTTTAGACATTTTCGCAAAAACGACTTTATATTAGTTACATGATCTAATGTGTTTATCAAGTATTTCTTTGATGTCCATAAATTTTATAAAATCTGAACAAAAAACATATTTGATGTCAAAAAAGGACACCTCACTGTAAACATACAACGGTATTATTCTCAAAGAATTAGAGACAAATTTTGTAAAGCCGAAATTGCTTCCTATAATATTTATAGTATATTCTAAAATGGTATAAAAATCTTGATAAAAGCAAAAATAAATATAATTGTCGCGATGATAATAATACTCATGAAGAGAAATCACTGAGTTTGTTATCTAATTGATGCAAAGTTCGACGTTCATCATCAGTGTTTTTAATTTATATAAACTGCAACGGATCGTTGCTAAACTTTATCCAAAGTAATTTGAAATATCAATATGTTTATTCCTTTATTATTAATAAGATATCCCTGGCTATTTGCAGTCCATATTTAAAATAAAATAATAAAGAATTAAAAAAAAAGTACTCATACTCTAGAGTATAGTACTTATAAATATAATTTTACTAAAAACTTTATTTAACATTTTTTATGGTCCCTAAGGTCCTTAATTAGCATATTAAATTTCATCAAAATTGGTCAAGTAATTTTCAAGATATTTAGAAAAAACTAAAAAAGTACCAAAATAAAGTACTAATGTTTTGGGCGGATATGTACCAAAAACTAATCAGCGCTTCATTTTGTTAAAGTAATCGTAGGTTTTCAATTTCATTTTAATCGGTGCAACGGTGTGGAAATCGTGGACAGAAAAAACGATAACATACATCCATACATCCGCACAGACTAAATGGAAAAATCGCACTTTTTGGCCTCTGAACGAGATCCCATGTAATTTTTGGCAAAACCGTCACATGTTAAAATTCAACCTAATTGAATACTACAATTTGTGACTTTAATTGAGATCATGGGTTCCGTAGTCTTTACTTGACGACCCTTTGAAGTGGCGCTTGCCGGGAGACCGATTACAATACTTTACCCACACTTCGTATTGGATAAAGTAAAAGTGAAGGTCTATTTCTTGGACAGTATACCCTGGTTGAAAAGACACCGCCCGCCACTGGTAGATATTATTTTTGTTAATTTGTTCTATTAAAAAATTCCATGTAATAAAATAGTTTTATCCCCCCCCCCCCCCCTCCCACCTTCGGTCTCTTTTTTAAAAAGATGACCACTGGCTATTATTTCCAAAATTATGAGTTGATTTTTCGAAATGTTTATTAAATAAAATGAGCCGAAAAAAGTGAAAAATATTTTCTTTTTAACCAACTTATTTAAAAATATATTTACTCCATGTTTTATTCATTTAATTGTATTTTTTTTTAATATCCCTAAGAGTTAATTATACAGTTGATATCCCTTAAAGAACCACCACATCACCATCCCCTTTCCTCTCCCTCCTTGTTCCACCCACCTTCTTTCTCTTTCCTTTTCTGCTTCATCATGAAAAGGTTTTAATTTCTCTCTCAATTAGTCATTTTCAAATTACGTTTGATGTTCTCTACTGCAAATAACAAAAAAAGAACGAAGAATGAAGTTCAAGATTAAAGTAAAAATAAAAGCACGGTTACGGGGGCGGATGGGCAGGGGGATAAAGTAAAGTAGGTATGTACAGAAATAGACTGCTTTTACAGCGGAAAGACATTAACGTACAAGAAGAAGTAGAGAGAGCTGAATGAATAAATTATCTAATTAACAATGTTAATTTAACGTCGATTATTTGAGTATATTTGTAATTCACTTGGGAAATGAATAAAATATTAAGGTAATGAATGAAAGAACAACATTTTTAGATTCTTCCTGGATCATTTCAAACTGGATTTTTATTGTAATTGAAGATTGTTATCATTTTGATCATGTCGGTCCGTTATTTGACTGATTAACTCAAGGAAAATCATTAAACTAGTTATAGTAATAGTGTAACGTAAACAATTAATAAAGATAATATGAGTGTTAACTATTTTTAATGAAAATAAAACTTAATTTATATGAAAATATTGTAATTAGGAACGAAAACAAGTTTTCGACAATTTTTAACGATTTGGCAAAGGTTTTCGCAAGAAATATGAAAATGTGACAGAGAGAAAAACTTGCGTACCAAGTTTTAGCTCATTACTACCAAGTGATCGATAGTTCATCATATATTTTTTTGTTTTTTTAACAAGTCCTGAATCAAGTAAGTTCATCGTTTTGAATAGAAAAAGAATATATCCCTGAAATAAACTTTTTAGGATCTTGAGTTATCGAGAGTATCGGAATCTAGACAGAAGATAATTTCTCTTAAAAATAATTTTTTCTCTAATTTTTAAAAAATTTTAAATATGAAAAGGCAAAAAAACAAATTAAATATTTTTGAATTCAATAATGCTCGTCCGACAAGCTTCTCTTGCCAAGCGTAAGGAGTAATTTGGCCGTAAAATTCCAGATAATTAGAATAAGGAATTTCAAAATGACGTTTAGATTTATGAATGAAAAACGAATTCGAAAAATCTATTTTGAAAATTGTAAAATTTCGGTGTCATATTTTAGAATGTCAAAAAGACGATGATTTTTATTGAAAAAAGGTCTTAATTGTACTAAACGATACAAAAAAAGTTCGTTCTGGTGCCAAAAATATGAAATGATTCGATTTTGAGATTTCTAGTTTTAAAACATTCAGATGATAAATGCAGAAAATCAGAATTGTTATATAGGAAGATCGTAAAAGTTTCTAGCTAGTGAATTGAAATTTGAAACAAAGATTTTAAAAAGGTATTAAATTATGTTCATCTTTGTCCAAAAATTTCACTTTCAAATCTTAACGGGTCATATTTAAAAAAAAAATCCCAAACTTTAGAACGTAAACTTATAGAATTAATTCGTTCTGGCAACAAAATGTTTGTATTTCTAAAACGAAGAACTGATTATATTTTGGGCTTAATAGATTCAGAGTCTTTAAAAAATCCTTTATAAGCTCTTGAAATTGTAAATAATGATCTAAAAATTGTAATAAGCTGCATCTGGATGTCAATATCAAACCATTTAGGGACGAAAATTGATAAATCATTAAAATTTGTAGATGAGCGTGCAGTCTTATTTATATTATACATTTAACTTTCCCTTTCAATTTCGAGGTCCTAAAATCAGTGACATAGTGAATCAATCTAATTTAAACTTAACTTTTTCTACATTCTATTTCTTATTTCTTTTCTTTAAAATAATTTTTTGCAAATTTTCGCACTCATTACGACCAAATGAAAGAATGAAAAACGAAAAGAAAAAAAAACAAGAAACTATAATTAGCTATGCTCAGTTGAGAAAAGAACAAGTCATAAAGGCCATGGCTGTTTAGACGCCGCTACTGTACGTAACGTTGGACGGTTTATGAATGGAATCAACAGGTCCATCCATTTTACGAGTTGTTTCATATTCAAAGAGTCAAACAACACAAGGCCAAGACGAATACAGACCAAGTCAAAGAAGAATATTGCCTGTTTTTTGCTCCTGACCCCATCGGACTACACTTCTTTATTTATCAGGTAAATATCATATGCAAGTTTTTTTTTCAAGTGAATTCAATTTGATTATTTCTTTTTACTTTCGTGAGTTTATAGGTATGTAAAGCTAATGAGAAAATACATTTTAAAACAACGTCGACTGTCCGAGCAGTATGGAAGCATTTTGAATAAAATTGGAGAAAAAGTAGCTACTAGCAAATTTCGTATTTTTTTTTTTTTTTTTTTATAAATGAACGAAAGCTCAAACTTAGCAGATTGATACAACTTATTGGTACAAACTTGTCTGACGAATTTTTGAGCTTCTTAACTTGAACAGTTCTATTTTATTCAGATTTTCTGTATATTCAATCCGAAGATCTGAAGCTAAAAGTCGAATTGAGAACCTCCTCCTTTTTTGAAGTCGGTTAAAAAAGCGTAAAATTTAATCTATTCTTTGTGTTAAAAATATAAGTATTTTAAGACCAGAACGAAATTTCTACTATATTTCGCTTGTGAGATATTCTGGTTATCTAAAACTAGATACACAGACATCTATGGTGGATCACTCGATGACTCGATTCCCTGGCTCACCATAAAAACATACCGCTCCTGTACTATAGATTCTACCATGGTATTTGTTCTAACTAGTTAAATTCAATAATCCTCCTAAAGTCTTATCTGTAAGAATCATGAGAGATTTGAACGCTTAACACTCCTTTGCTGTCAAAATGGATAAGAATCAAATAAATAACACATTCGCCAATTGGTTTATCCCGAGGGGGTGAACCGCGATTGAAATTAGATGTACGCCGTCTTTGGAATTATGTGGAATTATTTTGGACTTCATTAAATAATGATTCTTCATCTATTTTTTCCCCCTGGTTTCTCAGCCCTTCCAGCCATAAGCCAATTTACGATACTAATTATTTTATTTTTCAAATTTGTCTCTACCCCCGGGGTCAGGTTTTAGCCGGATGCCTCGAGTAGGATTCGAACCCGGGTCCACTTGGTTAGCAGGCTGACACGCTAACCCCTAGTCTACCCGACCCCCTACATCTATTGTCTTCTACTGGAAATGAAAGTGGAAGTGGAAGTATGTGTACACGATATTAGGTCGCGTTTCACCCCTCGGTTTATCCCTATGGTTTCTAGAGACTGGAACTCGCCTCGCTTGTTAAGTCCCGCATATATCAGCAGATACCTTTAACTCTAACCTAGCTCTTGAAATTTATTCCTCTTCTCCTTCTTTTCATGTTGCAGGTGTCATTTCATGCCTATAAGAGTGCACTTTATTGGTGTAACTTCTTCTCTAATCAAAAAAGACAAACAGAAAAAAAATGTGTTTGAATATTATTTTTCATGTTGCAGGTGTCATTTCAGTAAACAAATTGAAACGTTTTGTTAAGGGAGAATGGTGAAGGTTCTTGGTGAAAGATATTTTAATAAAGTAGATAATGAAAATTTATAAAATTAAAAAAAAATTGTGAAACCTACCTAGAATTTATATATTTTTAAATTTTTTAAATTTTCATTACTTTATTAAATTCAAACGATTTGAACGAATACATACCATACTCTGACCGGCGATCATAGCTCAGTGAGGGTATTAAGAAAAATTCTTCTTTATATTATATATGTACGTCATAATGCGTCGATTAATATTCTGTTGCATTTTATTAAAAATCTTTTACATGGCGATTTTCAAAAATTCTGAATTATTGATAAAATTTAAGCTAATTGAATTTTTAATACATAATTTTATTCTATCTAGGGAAGGAAAATTATTATAAATTCTATCTCATAAATATTTATTTATTTTCTATTAAAATTGATTTATAAAATTTTCCTTTCTAGCATGAATCTGGGACTTTAAATCATGCCTCTTTGTCATATTGAAACCTTTGATTTATTTGGAGTATATAAATCCTATAATTCTGAAATTAATCCCATATAAATAATCGTTGATAGGGTTTGAAATGGCCTAACATACTAAAGATGACCATAAAAATGGATTAATGGCCAGGCAACTAACGAGAGCCCCTCTCTCTTTAATTATATAATAAATTACGATTAATATATCGTAACCAAAAGGTCCAACTCATTATACTATTCTTATTAACAAGCTATAAAATCAAAACTTTTCACTCTTTTGAACAATAATAGTCAATTTAATTTTAATTTCTACCATTTTGATGGATTTGTGTTCTGAAGAAGTTGAAACGAATTCTTTAAGATAATTAACAAATAGTTAAGTTCATATTACTACCAAGCTATTTTCTTAGACCATTAAATTATTTTCTTCAGTATTTCTCAAGATAAGCGGAAGATATTATTTTTATTTTTATTTCAATATGTCAAGCTTTTTGCGGAGTAAAGACCAAATTCAGTTCATATTATTACTTGATTTGAAGAAGTTGCTAATAGCGAAAATTAGAGGAGCTAGTAAGGTACTATACATATATGGTATCTCGTATATTCAATGATTAATTTTATATATCTCGAAGAGATGTCACGTCTAATGTACATTATGATTTTCGCCTATTTAAAAGGGCTAATTAAATTAATTTAAATTTGACAAAAAATAATATAGGCTGTACCTATTGTGAATTATTATTCGATAGTTTTTTGAAATTGTGGATCTACCAGACCCAGAAGTATCAGGTTTTTGATCAAAAATAATACGTTGATTGTTTACTTTGAGCTTTCATCCTTCTTCCATTATTTTCAGGGTTATAAACTTTAGACAATATTTTACAATTTTTTATATAAATATAAATGCTTTCAAATTGTAAAACACTGTCTATAGTTTTGAAGATGATGGAAGAAGGATGAAAGTTCAAAAGTGAACAATCAACATGTTATTTTTGACCGAAAACCTGACACGTCCTCAATATTCTTATTATATATGTTTGATTTAAGAGATGTTAAAAGAGCCTTCATCCTCTTGGCTAAATGTGTTGAAATGAATAAATAAATAAATTTGGCTAATTTTTCATTTTTTACCCAAATTGATAAAAACAGGACCATCGTCCCCTCTCTTAAGGACCTGTGGTTCCTAAGTTATTAAAACTAAAACCTTTGAAATTTGAAATGTAATTAGACTTTGATTATTCGCAGATAATCTAGTAGTCAAAGTTGAAAAAATAATTTTAAGGCCCTACCAAAAATAAAAAAGTATTAATAATTTTTAAAGAGTTACATGTCGGTTCAAGGTGGAACATTTTTAAAGAATCAATAAGAAAATTTTAATATAAGTACCTTGAAATTTTTTTACTGATTATTTAAAGAAGTATTGATGAAAAATACACGCACCCTATCGAGTCCTGTATCGTTGAATTGATCTTTTTTACTTATGCTAAATTTCAACTTAAATTAAGTTTCAATTATTTAAAAAAATTTGAAATTCTATCTGTTAACCTATTTCGAGAATAGGCTTTAATAATTTTTTTCTACAATAAAAAAATTATTATAATAATATTACTATGTTTATGTGATATAAAATAGTAGGTTGATCGATGCGAAAATGCAAGTATTGTGGTATGCAATTGAGGTTAATTTTTTTTGTTTGATTCTCTTTAGGGACAACAGTCTTGTTTCTTTCCACTTGGTTTTCAATCCTATCCAATGACTATTTTTTTTCTAAATAGGTTTAATTGTATAAAGATCAAAAAACTCTAATAAACGACAACCTGCAAAGATAAATATTTGGACAGAGAGTGAGCATTTGGTTGGAATCGTTTAGAGGGTAAATTGGCGTTTCGATGTCACCTCCGCCCATTGTATGTGGTATAAATAGCAAGCAAGCGCCATATGGCTGCTTCTGCTGCAGCCTTGTTTTGTTCTTAGTTCTTAGGCTGGTCGGTGGATTTTGGCCAGTCTCCAGACCCCGATGAATCATTTAAGGTCACCTACCCAGCGGAGAGCGCAGACTGGCTACTGGCTACCGGCCCCCCGACACACTTGTCCTCTTCTCTCCATTCTATTAACTGCCCAGTCAAACGTGTTTCCAATATATAGAGAGATTTAATCAGAAAGAATCTTGTCGCCAAAGTTGCTGACCTTAAAGCTTAACAATTCGCATAATTATTAGTCTCTCCAGCTTTTCCAATAAGATGCTAAGTTTGGCCAATCAATACCTACAAGTCAATAAATCTGCAAAGGATAGGTGTTTTGTTATTTTGTTTTTTTCTGAAATTTTCGATATTCTCCGGTTTGATTTTTATACCTTCGCTATTTATGAATCTTGTACACGGCTACCCAAGATTACCATCGAACAATCGAAACAGCACAATTTGTCATATTTCAAAAAGATTGGAAAGTGATCTTGGTTTGAACTTTTTTAAAATAAGTCCCTCACTGTCAATTATCCACCTTTTTCAATTTCTATGTTTATTATTTAATCAAATGTATTTATCACAAAAAAACTTCAACATGTAAAGATGCAACAAGATCCAAAGAATTTTCAACAAAATGTTGGTAAAAATTTCTGAGTTTCAAAATTCATTTTAGCAATCAGGAGTTTGCGGAGTATGCTCTTTTTTGCAAAAATCTTTCATCTAAATAAATACTAGATTTATTATAAATATTGAAGCATTATGATTTTAATGAACTTATTATTTTCACTCATTTAGAATAAGTGAAGCACTTTGAAATCAAGTTTAGTTCATTTTAAATTAATCTTATTCTTTTGTATAAGGGAAAAAATTACCACACTTGCTAGTGTAATAGCTTAAGTTCCTGCATTCCACCTAGGAAGTAGGTAATGTACCAAATCTCGACCGTGTCACTTCCACAAATGATAGAAAATGACGCGTCATCAGAATAAATTATGTTGAACAGAGATATCAGTGGTAATTAATTTAAAAAGACAACAGCTATCTTTCCTGGTAATGGCAATATTTTTTTCGAAAATTGAAGTGTAAGCAGGTAGGTTAATATATTATTATCAAAATAGCTGATATAGTGTCAAAGTTACCCAGATGCATGTATGTGTATATATAAATGGAGTTTATATATAGGCTACATATATTCATTAATTAAATTGTGACAGGGTAACAAGTCCCTAGAATGGAAGGGGTGAGCAGAGAACATTTTCAGCCAAGAGGGTGTTTATTTAATCCCTTTTCAACCGGATACAAGCTGATGCTGCTACTTCATCAGCAGATGGTCATAATCACAACAAGGGACAACATGGAAATCATTTAAATTATTTCGGACCCCAAAGGCTAAGAGAGATGCAAAGTCTCAGGGAGTGGAAATGCCTGTGCAGGGGGTGAGAATTTGCGAAATAGTATCTTGTGATTTATCTTAAATAAGTAAAAACAGCATACAGCCCAGTTAATGCTTTTCTGGTTATGCCGGTGTATACTGTGTTAAGTACTCGAACCCAGAGTACTCGGGAAGTTAATCAACATGCAGAGGGATTAGTTTTTAAGTGAGTGACAGTCTAGGAACAAAGCTTATATTGGTAGGACAATACCGGGCATTATTCTAACACAGAGAGGGCAAAGGGGCATTTCTCCACTTCTAAATTTGATGTTATTTATTTATTACTAGTTCACTTAGCAGCCGATATTTTAAGAAACATTTTTCCCTCTAAAATTTATTGATTCTAGAATACTTAAGCGTGCATTGAATGGTCACTAGGCGACAGTATTAGGTTTTAACCAATAAATTGGAGGAAAAAAATGAATTTTTACAAGACTAAGCAAGCTTTCCGCAAATTTGAGATTTTTTTATGGAAATGATGTTCAGAATATTAAAATTCAATTGTGTGCCAAATTTCACCTCATTAGTCAACACCCATTTGATAGAATCTGATATATTAATTCTATTTTTTCTGATTTTATCAAACGTCATTTTTGCTTCATATCCTTTTGTTTCCGCAGCTTTAATCGTCGTCTATTAGGTACTTTTCCAGTCCGTTGGTGCTTTCTTGTAATTATCGAAGTTCTTGGAGTCGTTGATTCTTTTCCACATCACGTCTAATTTTTGTTCAATTAATTTCATTCATCTCTTTTCCTATTACATCCGAATCGAGTTCATCCTTCATAAAGTCAATTAGATCCGGATTTCCGACTCTTTACCAGAATTTCTTCATTTCTTTCATTCATTGACCGACCTCAGAAATACTATATACATGGTTTTCCTAAAATTACTAATTCCCTTGGCTGTCAAGTCTCTTACACTGTCGTTAAATTGTCCATCATTCTCTTCCACAGAAAGAATAAAAACTTTCACAAAACTCGATAGATTGCCTTCAAAATCAAAAACAATCGTTGCCGTTGCCTGGGGACGGTTTAAACTAAAAATTTGATACTTAGCATAACGCTAGAGCTTATTAATATAAACTTTTGTGACAAATTTCAATTAATTATATTAAAAACAGTTCAAGACCTATTCCTATAATACATGGATTTTTATCCGAATCCCTACATTTGTAAAGTTTCTAAATATGAAAGTAAAAAATATAAGAAGATTTTCGTATTGTAAATACAAACATTTTGACAAAAAAAGCAGCTTTGTAAACTGAAGCCTAGTACAAGTAGTAGGGCGTTCGTTTCTTATATGGCTTATAAATGATACGTTTCTGAGACTTAAATAAATAAATAAATAAATAAATAAATCTTTATTCCTCGACCTGCTTAGAGGCACAAGTCCTCGGTGGCTAGGTCCTCCAAACATCAATACAATCTAGCTACAATACATTAACAAACATCAATACAAATTAATTACAACAATTTAACAATTAATAAACAAGTAAAAAAAAAAAAAGAAAAAGAAAAAAAATAGAAATGTATGCTCATTAACAAATAACATGACCATAGATTTCCATCAAAAGACAAAAAGTAATTTAAAAATTCCGCGCAAAAACCCGATACCAGGAGCAAGCGACGCATTAGCCATCCCGGCATTTGCCATAAGTTGTTAAGGAAACCTGGTCAAAACCTTAACAAGGATGGTATGACCTCACTCTACCTCAGCTAATCTCTGCTTGTGAGAACTAAATAAAATTTTGTACAACTCTAGGACTTTATGACTTGACAAAATTTATAATTGATTTAATCATAGGAGGCAGAATACTATAATCCCAATTAGTAATAAATAGACAGACTTCCACAAATCATCCTACAAATGAATGCAAACCTATATAATAATATCTGAATTAACTAACTTGTAGGAACCATACTGTATTTAAATTAATACCATTCTTCCCTATATCCTTATAATCTATATAACCATCTGAATCATTCTCATAAGAAAAAACCACCACTGGTTTTAACACCTATACTTCTACCATAGTTCCAACCCTGAATTGACTATCCTTTTTAACCATATTATCTAAAAAAAAAAGAAAAAATATTTTAAAAATAAACAAAATATTTACCTTAGCAACGCAGAGATTTCCTTATTCCAGCCTAATTTCAAAACCAATCCTTGCTTTTCCTATCTCTAAATGGAAAGAAGAGTTAACAAACCCCTCTCCCAAAAAGAGACGAAAAAAGAACTAATAAAAACCTACCAAAAAGCTTCAAATTCGCAAGACAGCTTTTTGTTTACCCACCAGACTTCAAAGAGACCTAATTCGATATATTATATATATATATATATTATATATATATACTTATTGGTTGCATAACATTAGGGCGAAAGTATCTAAACAAAAATTGTGAACATTAATTAAAGGTTTATTGTTAAATTACTGTTAGGTTTATTCATGAATTTCTTGTTTTTTATTTATTTTATTTTTTTAGTTTGAAAATAATTTTAATTTTTTAACCCCTCGCCGCCTTATTTTTTGGTTCGATTTCAACCAAAATCTAATTAGCTCTTAATCTCAATGTACCAATACTACATAGGAAATTTCGTTTTGATATTCACACTAGTTTGTGAGCTAGAGCGTACACAAAATTTGGTAACGTACGTACTAACAGACATTTTGGCAAGAAAATTAATATCTAGTAAAATATAATTTTTTCGATGTTTACTCATTAGGGCTTTTTTGAAGACCAAAACGCCATGGTTTCATTTTTTTTCTCAAAATAGTTTCAGCCGTTTTTGAGATATTTCGAAAAAAACGAAACATTTTCATGCACCATACCTTTATGGTAAATTAAAAACAAGAAAAATGAAATATACTATAAAATAAACCTATAAACGAAAAACAGTGAAGTTTTACTTTTTCAGGGTTTAAAATGGGGGGGGGGGGGGGTTCAAAAAATAGAACTATCAATATAGCTCCTATAATCTTTAATCGATTTGTACGAAATAGCTAGATATTCATCCTATACGACCTTATGATGAATATGTAAAAAAGAAGGGGGGGGGGGGGGGTTCAAAAATATTTTCAAACAAAAATCGGAGAAAGCTGTTATTTCTAATAAAATAGTCTCATAAATAAAATGCGATATTATTAATTGTTAATGGCCCAAAATTAAGAGGGGGGTTCTTCGTAAATAATTATAAATTACTAAAAATATACTCTCTTATATAGGGCCAGGTGTATGATAAAGTCATGTGGATGTCCACATCACCACATCAGCTTATTTTTTATTTATTTTAAATTTCTGCATTTTTCATATGAATGTTTATGAAACTGAAAGCCGGATATCTAAGAAGAGCGAGGAATTAGAAATACAGACTTAATTTCAAAACAACCTTCAAAATAGCTTGTGTTTTAAATTAAGGTAAGCTAAAACTTACCACAAAATTGATATACGGCGATCTACTTTGCTCATTTGTTCCAACTTGCTCAAGAGAGCTCGATTTCTTTGATATTCTGAATTTCTATCTTTTTAATTTGAAAGTTTTTGAAAATGAGAGACTAAAATCTAAGAAGTTTTATGTATTAGAATTACAAGCCTTTATACTTATACCAAAATTAACTTTCTAAGGGATTTTGTTCTTGAGTTATAGTGGGTTTCGGAATCCGAAGGAAATTACATTTAAAAATGATTTTTCTCAAAGAGTAAAAAATATATATATATATATGTACGAATTCACTATTCCCGCCGTATCCCGAGCTAATTATGTTAAAGAAAACACAGAGGAAAATATATATTTTTGGTGATCTATGTCGTTTCACCCGAGGCGATCATATTCATGGAATATAAATACAAAAGGTTACACAAACGATGATTTAATTTTTAATCTTTTTACCCCAGTATGTGGATGGATTCTCTTCTGTTCCCCTTATGAGTGGAATTAATTAAAAGATCCTCAGTAGTTGGTTTACTGTGTGGTTGGCGGCACGTGTGTAGCTGTTAAAAGAACTTTTGACAAATTAGCTTTTCATCGAGTTAGCTGTGCGCCTTGCAGGATTTCGCCCACCCTCTCATTCCTCTGTTCTAGAGGCTATTGATCCAAGAACAGAGGATTCTCGATAGAGAAGTACATAAAGCTTTTTGTTCTGGGCAATTGAACGCGCCCCCTGCGCCCCCACCAACAACAAAAAACTATGTTTCTCTCTCTTATAAGATGCTTTTTAAGTATTTCAGTTAACCGGACTAGAGTGGTTAAAAAAAACGAGATTACCTAGAAACATCCCTCACAATTCACCCTTAAATCTGTTTGTGCTTTACTTTCTGTTTGTAACCAATCCACTTTGAAGTGCTCACTCTTTTTAACTTTATTTATGAGGATTATTAAAAAAAAAGGTGAACAGTTACTTGATTTGTCAAAGTTAAAGTATAAATTCCGATAAGATATAACATTATTTGATGAATTATTGGTAGTTATATTAGAACATAAATATTTAGGGAAAAATACTCTAAAATACTAAATACTTTAAAACATGAAATATACAATAAGAAATAATTAGAAATATTTTTGAAACCCTTAACAGTGGTAGAGATAAAAATTGCCTTCAAAAATAATCAAAATATTTATGATTAGGAATTTATTTTCGAAAAAAAAATCCTGATGATCGAAAATGTTTTTAAAAAATTTATGTTAATTTTAATGGTTGATTAAAATAATTTTAATTATTTTAAGAGTATATTCGCGATCTTTGTTCATTATACACCACCAGAGTGCCAACTTTAATGAATGTCATTGTAACTTTACTTGGATAGCGATTTAATAGCTACATATGAGATGGAAGTCCAGAGTGAAATGATGTCTATCCAGAAAGATACTAATATTCTTGCTAAATAACCAGAGTGATTTTTCCGTGTGCGTAGATATGTATGAAAATTCAATTTTTGCCAAGTGTAGGATACAAAATTTATTGTAGATGAAGGATCGAAACGACGAGTCGATAGTGTAAAGTAACCTACTCTACCAGTGGCGTAAGGTCCATGGATGCTGTAGATAAAATTTCAAACATTTAGAGTTTCATAAATATATAAGGACGACTTCAAAATTTCAGGAAGATCTTTAAAATTTCAAATTATTATCCGTAATTTCAAATATTTCTATAAAATACATTTTTTTGTTTTGAAAAGTATATGGGTTCTCGAAATAAAATAAAATTGTTGCATAGTTTCAAGGGGCAATTAAAATGAATGATTTTTCCGAAAAGAGTGCGGATAGAAGGTTTGAAGTTCCTGCCTGGTATATCTTCCAGTTCAAGCATGTCAAAAACAAGTCCAGACAAGTTGAGTCGAATAAAAATTGTTGATGAACTATTAAAATAGTAATAATACAAAAAAGTAACAAATAAAGCTGATTCGAGAATCTTTGGAATATTTCATTTCTAAAATCTCTCAATATATAAGATCGGAAATAACTAAGAGTGCTATATGCAAGTCATAGCTTGCTTATATGAATAGAATTAGGAGAAATTTAAGATTTTCTTATAGGAAAGGCTGATTCATTGCGGAAGATGTTCGAGAAGATGGCCGATTTCCATCTCAGGGACTGAGGAGTTTAAGTCATAAGATTTAATCCTATACACTCACTCATACAAAGCAGTATCCGTTTGGGGCGAAGGTCCAAAAATATATATTTAAAAATCTAATGTTAAATTAGTCAAAATAACAAAAATGATGCACTATTGGATGGAATTTCCAAAAAAAGCGAAGATTAAAATAAAAAGTAAAAAAATGAAGGGTACTTTTTTGGACATCAACTCCTGTTTGAAAAGTCATCAACCGCCACTGTACTCTGCATGAAACTCTTAAAGTAGGAATTCATTATTTTTTTAATCATTTTGGTTTGTTTTTGTGAAAATTACAAATAAAAAATGTATTGATTTCTTCATTCTGAATTTATAACATGCTCATGAATGTATAGTATATTCTTACTCAAAGGACGTGTGTACATATTTTTATGTATTTATATTTATTTGTATTTTTTATAAGAAATACAAACATTTTTATGCTAAAACAAACTTTCTAAGAGATTCTGTTCGTTTCGGAATTGAGAGTGACAGAATAATAAGCTGACGTGTTCTGATGTGGCCATCCACTTGATTTTACCATACAACCTGGCCCCTCACTTATATTTAATATTTAATAAAATTATTTATAATCATGTAGGGGGGTTAGTTTTTGCATTTTTAGTCTTCCGGGGTCCCACTGATTATGTATACAAAATTTGGTTAAGTTTGCTCAAATGGCCTAGATTTTTAATTTTTAACCCCCCCTTCCACCCCGGGTTGATATTCACCAAAATCTAATCAGCTCTTAATCTCAATGGACCAAAAATACGTGTGAAATTTAGTTTTGATACTCACACTAGTTTTTGAGCTAGCTCGTCCACAAAAATTTGGTAACGCAAGACTAACAGACTAACTAACAGACTAACTAACAGACTAACTAACAGACATTTTCGCAAAACAATTATTATCTCGAAAAATATAATTTTTTCGATGTTCACTTATTAGTGTTTCTTTGTAGAGCGAAATGCCATGGTTTCGCGCAATTTTTTTAATCAAAATAGTTTAAGCCGTTTTTTAGATATTTCGAAAAAAAAGGAAAAAAAACACTTTTTTCATGCAGGATTACAATACTTGACCATACCCTGTATGGTAAAGTAAAAATTACCTCTGAAAATAATTTTCCGCAATTTTTAGACTTTTCTAAACAGTAACAAAAAATATGTGTAAATTTAATAATCCAGCCGTATACTTTTGTATAGGTATATCAGTGTGGGAGTTATGGATTCTATTATCATATTATAAATATTGACACATTTCTGCACTAATGACCTTGAGTTTGCCAGTGGTTGTTTTCTGCATTTTTCAACACCCATTTTAAACTCTAATCAGTTTTTTGTTTCGGAAACATTTTGGAATAAAAACGAACTTTCTACGACCTTTCGTTATTGATTTATCAAGGACACACAGAATGACAGAATTAAAATCATTTCTGAAAATATTTTTTTTTTCAAAGAAATTTTTAAACAAGAATAAGCAAAAAAGAAACTGAAAAAGTTCGATTCAATACTCACTTTTCGGATTAGTAAAATTTAGATTCTATTTTATAGATAGCAAGGTATAAATTAGCCACGTGTCGTTTGCGATTTGATCCACCCTCTGTGTTGCAACTGCCTCGGGCGTTAATTATACTTACCCCCTCCCGTTTCTACCCCTATTTAAACAGATTCATAACTCAGTCGTTTCAATATTTATCACCTGCTTTAATTAGAGCCGAGTTCTCTAACCCTGTCTTTCTTTCAAATACACAACATTCTACTCCATCGATACATCCATTACATTCCCTTGGCTGTCCGCATTAATCTTCGTCTCTCTAAACAGATTGAGAGAAATAGATAGATACTCTTCAATCTATTTCAATTTTTTCCCTTCTTTTAAGAATAAAAATGGAATCTTTTGATAAAATAGTGGCCGGTAAGCATTTCTTATACGAATTGATTCTTTAACTTTGACAAATCACGTAATCGATGCTTTAGCTTTTTTTTTTGCTTTGCTTTCATCTGTCACAAACGCTTGGCTTTTTTTTATATATAGGTGTATTTATGAAGTTAGAAAGAGAAAGCATTTCAAAGTGGATTGATACTAAACTGAAAGAAAATCACTAACAAACTAAATTTCAAAGCTAGTAAAAATCTGTACGCTATCTCGTAGTTATCTTGGATTATCTATATGTATAAAATCTAAGCTAGACCGCTTCCGGCATTATGCATTATAGGTTTTCCCCAGCTTAAAATTTAACTTCTATTAATTTATCATTCTAGACCAGTGGTTCTCAAACTGTTTGAAGTCGTGGCACACGTGAAGTCCTAAAAAAATCGTAGGCACACTATATGACTATACACAAAATGCTAGTAAATATACTATATAACTAAAAATCATTTTAATAATAACTCCACACATTTATGGGATTTCCGGCAGCGGTCCTAGGAATGTCACCGGGCACACACTTTGAGAACCACTGTTTTTTTTATTTTCTAAACATTTTAAATTTATATATGATTTATTGATAAAGCTTTTAACGTTGGATTTAAATTCAAATTTTATGCCTCAAAATGACTCGAAAAATGAAAGAAGTTATGGTCGTTCGTTACAAATGATTTGCACAGTGGGAAAGAAAAGTAAACATTATAAGGTATTTGTGTCCAGAGAAATTTCGGCAGAACGAATACAATGGTGACGTGACAACAAACTTGTGCTCATCGCTGCGTTTGAAACTCTTTTCAAAAGCGATACAGACATTGAATTTTTTAATTATATTAAGTGAAAGTAAAAAAGTGAGCAAAATTTGATTGACTAAATTATATGCAATATGACGGATAAAAAAAGCACTAATATGGCTTCAAATGTCAAAATCTTTAAAATTAATTTTAGTGGATTGTCAAGCAAAAGAGTATTGAGTTTTGCTTAAAAGTAGGGGTAGCGAAATAAGGCCAAACATCGGAAAACTATTCAAGGTGACCCAAAATATTCATTGTAATTATTGGCATCGAACTATTGATTAATTAATGAATTACGTCAAAAGAGAAAACAGTCATTTGCTTAAATGAAATAAATCTTCCATTATTACTGAAATTAATTTTAAATTTAACTCAAAGAGTACCATATTCTTAATTTTTATTTTTTATTTATACGACTTAGGGCTTATTTTTAATTTTTTCCCATTATTTCTATCTTTAGAAGTAATTATAGGCAAATTAACAAAATTTCGAGGTCATGGCGAATTAATGTGTGTTTGTGTGTGTGTGTGTGTTTCTAACCAAAAATATCCTCGTGATTAAAAATATAACAGACTGCAAATGACACAATTATTTTTCTTACCTTTTTTTTTAATTTAATCCAATTCTTTATTCTCGCTTAAAAAAATTGATATAAAAATAAGTCCATTCTACTTTCCCGCTAATCTCCAAGAGATTATCGCGACTAAATGGGGTTGCGGGAATAAAAAAATCCCTTCTATAATTTACAATGAAAAAGTTGTATTTGTATAAAATTACCCGGCGACTATCATAAATACATTTTAAACGTAATTCGGCCTTTATCAGATGCACACATCCACTCACACGGATTCTCTCTCACATACACACATTGCCTCGGTCTCTAACCAGAAGGGAATTTTTTCCTCCAGTCGCCAATATATTAGTACTAGTTATTATCACTTATCTAATGGCAAAATCATCCGACCCCCGTTCAAAGAGCCATTTTATAGGGCTATAATTTTATTATATTATCCACCAGCGCTCAACGAGGGAGTAGAAAACTAGAAAAAAAACGGTAAATAAGTCATTGAGATAGCGAACCCATTATGAACAGTTGGTTGTTGTTTATAATATAAAAGGTGGATCAAATATATTTCCCTTTTATCAAAAAACATAAAATACTTTTGCATTTTTTTCCTAAAAGACTTTTATTCGTTTTAAATGACTAGAGATTATTGTTTATTTTAGTGAAATAAAGACAAGAAAAGTCTCATCTGACAAAGCCTTGCGTTACCTTAAAGAAGAAAGTGTTTACGGGAAAATGTGGAAATGAAGGTTTTAAGACAGCCTTCAAAGTCTTGAAGGCCTGGAGATTGTAAGACTGAAGAAAGAGGGAAGTGGGTCGAGACTTCCAATTTCTAGAAGTCATAGAAATAAATAATGTATACCTATATGTTTATATGTATTAGAAGCCTATTCTCTTGAAGCTCACCGGGGGACAGGAGGTATTAAATTTTTTATGATTAAAAAAAAAGAGAAATCAAATCAGCTAGATTTTGAAAAAGTAAATGGATAAAATTAATAAAACCATTTAGGTCCAGTTCATTTGGTTCTAAAAAAAGAGGTTACCTGGAAAGTTTACCAGGGGTTTTGAAAATGGGTAATTTTATAGATTTCGATGTGCTCTTTCCGAATTTCAGCTTTGCCACCTCGTATGTTTGCCGTTCACGCCGCCACATTGAAAAAATGGGGCCTAAAAGAAGTTTTTTGACAATATCTATTATACTTTCCGACTCATTTCACGATAAAAATATTTATATACAAAATAAAACTAGAGAAAGTTTCCTACAATTTATGTAAAAACCTTTTTTTTGTAAAATTAATAGTTTTGGCGTACGAGCGCCGCAAACCATTGTACATCTACACCAACCCGTGACATTTAATTTTAACTGATTAAATTTGTGAATTATAAAAAATTGCAGTTTTTCCTTCATAAAATGAAAACCACTGATCCTCGAAACTTGATTTCTATCTCATTCTCTAGGAAATTTTATTTACTTAAACGTTTACTTTTGGACCACTTTTTTTATAAAACTCTTAGAATTATAGATATCTTACATTTTCCGGGCATGATATGATCCGAATCCTCAAAATCGTCATGGAGAATGCTGGATATCTATAAATGAAAGAGTTTTATCAAAAAAGTGGTCGAAGTTAACGTTCAAGTCAACCTAATTTCCTAGAGAATGACACAGAAATCAAGTTTCCAGCATGAGTGGTTTTCATTTAATAAAGGAAAAACTGCGATTTTTTGAAAATGGATCATTTCCTGTCATGGAAAATGCTGGATATCTATAAATCTAAGAGTTTTAAGAAAAAGTGACCCAAGTAAACGTCCAAGTCAACAAAATTTCCTAGGCAATATGATAATAATCAAGTTTTTAGAATGAATGATTTTCATCTTATGAAGGAAAAACTGCGATTTTTATTAATTCACAAATGTAATCAGTTATAAAATGAAATGTCACGGGTTGGCCCTGATGTACAAGGGTTTACGGCGCTCGTACGCCAAAACTATTAATTTTACGAAAAAAAATCATCACATAAATTATAGGAAATTTTCTTTAGTTTCATTTGGTATATAAATGTTTTTATCGTGAAATGAGTCGGAAAGGAGATATTGTCAAAAAACTGCTTTTAGGCGCTATTTTTCGGATATGGCGGCTTGAACTGCAAAAATACGAGGTGGCAACGTTGAATTTCGGAAGGAGCACATAGAAATCTATAAAATTACCTATTTTCAAAACTCCCGGAAAACTCTTCAGGTAAAACTACCAAATTACTATAAATATGATTTCTAAATTTCGATAGTCAAATAACATTAGAGATTGAAAACAAACACACACACACACACCTAGAGAATATTTTTTATCATTTAAAACAATATTGACGGAGGTCTTGATAAGTTGAGACTTAATAGAAATTCAAATTTTGATTTTAGGGATGATTACATAGAGGAATATTTAAGCTTTAGCGCCGGGGGCCTCAAGAGGTCTACGCCAGCCTCTACTCTTGATAATACACCGTTAAACAATTCAACCCTATAATATACTGAGCCCGACCAAAGCATTTTGATGAATTAAATTTTGTTACTGTTTTCTAATCTCCTTTGAAAGTTTGTCATGAAAGAAATTATATTTTTTAAAGTATCTTTCAAAATGGAAAAACTTACTTCATTAAATAAATAAAAATCCCAATAGAATAAGATGGAAGTAATGAAGAAGGGAGTGAGCACATATATAATTTAGTATTTATAACGGTTAAATTACCATCTAAGATGAATAAATTATGTAATTTTTTTTTTAATTCAGATCATAATTTACCAGAATCTGATTTTATTTTATTTCTTTTTTTTTTATGTCATCAAGGAGTAGAAGGGAAAGAGTGAGCGAGTCCTTAATTAAAACTTGCAAACTTCCAAATCTAAGCCTGCTTCCGCCCGTTCCGCTATTTCAATATTCATATTGTGAATGAGGTAATCCAATTTACTGGTCCCAAACAGAAGAAGAAGAAGTGGAGGGAAGAGGCAAGCAAACTCAAGCGGTATTCAATTGAAAAGTTTTTTTTTCCTCGTTCAGGGAGGAAAGGAATATGCAGACTTGGGGACAGAGGGACAGACAGACAGAGGCCAAGTGGTGTGTGTCGAGTGCGGGGGTGGAAAGAAGAAATCACTGAGCCTGAACACACACCCCGTATGAGAGATGAATCACTGATAAGATCCACGGGACAAGAACAAGGACCAGCCATTTCACGATGCCACTCTTCAGAAAAAAGTAAAACTAAGCATGCATATTTGAACTCAGAATCAACCAATCACAAAAAATCAACCTCCCCACATCTCTCTTGTTGTTTATGTCAAAAATAATTAAAGAAATTGATTAAGTATAAAAAAACAAAGAATGGGGGATAAACTAAACTAATTAATAATCTTTCTCTCTCATTCCTTAAAAAAGTGGTCCCCAACTACCGGTTCTGGGTGGAGATTAAACACTATCAAGCTTTCTTTTGATAAATACTATTCTTTTAAATAAATCTTAATATATTTTTTTCTTTCTACCTATGATTCGTTGATTTCTCACTCAAAATTCACCCGATTGTGTTCAAATTTGGTGATATTATTCTATGTAAATTATATAATAACTAATAATTTAATAAATAATTAAAAAAAAAAATAGTAAATACATAAAATAATTTAAATAATGAATGTAAAGATTTAAGCATCTTTTTTGAGTTTCTTTTTTTGAAGAAAGGTGGAATTTTTTCAAAAATCAACCCAGGTTAGGTAAACAACCATTATAATAATAAGAAGTGAATTTAATTTTATTTAGGAACGAATCAAAGATATTAGTAGAAATATTTTTACATTGCATATCAGAGGGTTTCGTCCCCTCGGGAATCGAACCCAAGCGCTAACTAGCTTGCCGGGACGTTAGCCAAATCCTTAAGACTTGCAACATATTATATAAGAAATAAAGCAACAGATTTTTCACTCCTTTCAAAAGCAAAAAATCAGGCTAAATTGAAAAAAGCACTACTAAAATCATTGATTCGTTCCTAAATAAAATTAAATTCACTTCTTCATAAATTAGTTTATTTTATTTATCGAATTTTTATATTAAAAATCAATGAAAACAATTAGTATTTATTGACGAATATCTGAAATTCCAGAATAAGATGAAAAAAAATTAATATAAAATAAAAATAATTATTTATTTTGGCAAAGCTGAAGCCTAAGCCTTTCAATATATTCAGTGATTTCTTAATTTGTTTTTTACTACTCAGTGAAGGGTTTAGGTGATTTGGTGATTTGAAAGGTAGAAATAAATAAACTGCAACGGATCGTTGCTAAACTTTATCCAAATTCATTTGAAATATTAATATGTTTATTCCTTTATATAAATCAGATATCACTTGCAATTTGCAGTTCATGTTGACTTTAATTCAAAAATAATGATCGATTCTCATTTAACAGTCTAGGAATAACAATTCTACATTGGATTTTTGACATTTCGGTTATTATTGGTAATCATTGCTTGAGACATGGAGGAATCGACTTAAAATCAAAAATAGCGATTGATTCTCATCTAATACTTGAGGAATAATAATTCTACCTTAGATTTTTGACCCTTCGATTATTATTGGTAACCATTGCTGAAGACATGGAGGAATCGACTTAAAATCAAAAATAACGATCGATTCTTATCTAATACTAGAGGAATAACCTTATTGCATTCCATTTTTGATGTTTTGACTATTAATGGCAACCTCTAATGAAAACGTGGAAGAATCGACTTAAAATCAAAAAGACTAAATTCTTTTATGGCAAACAACTCAAGCTTGAAAATCGTGGACGAAAAAAACGATAACACACACCCATCCATCCATCCATCCCCACGCACTTCCAAAAAAAATGGCACTTGTTGGCCTCTCGACGAGATTCCATGTAATTTTTGGCAAAACCGTCACGTGCTAAAATTCAATCTCATTGAATACTTCAATTTGTGACCTTAATTGAGTCTATGGGTTCCGTAGTCTTTACCTGAGGACCCTTTGAAGTCGCGCATGCCGCGAGAGTGATTCCAATACTTTCTCCCATGCTTCGCATTGGATAAAGTAAAAAGGGATTTTGTTTGTAAAAATTTGTGCTTTCGTTCGGAAAGGAGAGCCTATTTTACCAATGATTTTAACCGAAATATATTTGGGTTCAATTTCCAGATGTGGTGGACCCATGATTAATTTTTAATTTTAAAGTTCTTCGTTTATCAAATTTGAGAATTCTTCAAATCAAATTATTCAAATCTTCTGTCTAATGAGAATACGATTGAAAATTATTATATCCACATTTAATTTATACAAAATTTATAACTTAGTTTTTCTTTCAAGAAAAAATAGTAGTACGCTTATATAGTCCCTAGATTTCTCAGATTGCTTAAGATATTAATTGCTAATGTTCATTGTTTTAGTAGCATATGTTAATAAATTTTTTATGCATATATTATATGTTTACACAATTTGCTTACCATATTTAGAAATTAGCTTCGCCAAATCTCTTAATATTTTCCTTTAAAATTGAGATTCATCGTATTTGTAATCATGAGGAAATTTTGCATGGATTTATCAAGAACATCTTTTTCATATATTGTCAAAATTTCACATTGAAATAAACTTCATATCGTATCGACATATCCCAAAAGACCTTTGGAGTTCATTCAACAAGTTTTTAAATTTAATTTTTTTTTTTTTTTCATTTGGAAAAAATCCAGATAAAAAAAAACAAATAATAAATTAATCAAAAGGGAGAGAGAGAGAGAGAGAGTTGTTTTCAACCAATGCATTGTGAATAATAACTGGCAGTCATTTATTCTACTCTTTTTTCATATAGGAGGTAGTTACTCAAAAATATCAACAAATCTACATATAAATAAATAAATTTACGAATACTTATAATAAAAAAATTAATAAAAAAGACTAATTTAATATATATCCAGAATTATCTTATGTTTTTAACTAATGTATTAAAATATTAGGTTGATATGAATATAATTACCTTAAACTTCAAATTGATATAGCCCAGCTCATTTAAGCTCGGGGGTTCGGGACTGTTTATCATTTTTATAAGAAAATTCTCAAATTTTTACCATCGAATTATTGATGTATTAAATATTTATTCCCGAAATTTCAAGTTGATCGTCTGTCCCATTACCGAGAAAAAAATTATTGAAAATTGTCCTTTTAACATGGAAGTAAATGGACCGAGCTTTAAAAGGGCTATAACTTCTATACAAATTATACCATTTTCAACAAATTTATAGAGATTAATAATTTAGCTTTTATGAATCGAATAATACCTTTATCAATAGATTTGACAGTCTAGTTAATTAGTTATTCATAAATGTAAAAAATAAAAAGATATTTGCAGCCAACAGAATATAACAAAAGCGATAGTCTAGAATTCCAACTCTATTTCTTGAAATAGTTTTTGTGTTAATTAAATGTTTTTATAATGAGAAAAAATTTATCTCAATATTCTTTTTATTAATATTATCAATCAAGATTTTTATTCGAAATTAACCTTATTATTAACAATTTTTTTATTAAAAAATTTAGGAAGTTATCTCTCTGCAGAAATACAAAAGATTTTTTCGAAGATCAATCAGATAGATAAACTGTCCCGAACTCCTTTAATTGAAATAAGCACTACTAGATTCTTTGTAGTTTTGCCATCAGGTCACAGTTTAATTATTCCAGTAGCATAGAATTCTGATGATCTTGAAGCGATAAAATATAGAAATTAATTTTCAACAACACAGTACTTGGTAGTTAAATGCTTTATCGTTTAAGAAGTTGTCGAAAATCCTGCCGCCTCTTGTCGCAAGAGTGGCTTTCAAAAGTTAAATGAATAGTAGATTTGATGATTCGGCAAATGAATTTTTATCAAATGCTCACGGTATTCCATTACGCTCTGTCTATCTCTTGGAATACATTCATAAACACTTGGTGCTGATTCCGAAATTAAGTAACAAAACGTTGAGAACTCTGATAAAAATATCTCATCAAAAAGGTCAAATTTTGGTTAAATCATTCAAAACTTTTCTTTTTAACCGACTTCAAAAAAGGAGGAGGTTCTCTATTCGACTGATTTTTTTTTTTTTTTTTTTTTTGTGCCTATGTTACCTCATATCTCCGCCAATTGTCAACCGATTTTGAAAAAAAAAATTTCATTGGGTCCAGTCTAGCTTCCGATTGGTCCCATTTTTTTTTCGTTTTTTTTCATAGGTATTAGACCTTTTTTATTAGGTTTGTTTAGACCTAACCTCTTTGTTTATGAACCGATTTCGATGGTTCTTTTTTTATCCGAAAGGGGGTGTCTTAGGGATGGTGTCATATTAATTTGGTTAAGTTCTGATGATATGATCACTATTAATAACATCACTAAAAAGAGAAAAATAAAAATAATTTTTAAGAAAAAAATAAATACCGACTTCAAAAAATTAAAAGCAACAAATAAAATACACTAAAAGGTATAAAATAATTATTATCTTATTTAGTTACAACTAAACTACGAAATTACTTTTTGAAGTTGGTGCCAAACATATACCTTTTATGAATCGCACTCGACGGATCTTACTTAGTACGTTTGGCGGGTACGCTCGCTTATAGGTATAGTTTGTTTGGTACCGACTTCAAAAAGTAATTTCATGTTAATATTTCGTAGTTTAGTTGTAACTAAATAAGATAATAATTATTTTATAACTTTTAGTGTATTTTATTTGTTGCATTTAATTTTTTGAAGTCGGTTTTTTTTTTCTTAAAAATTATTTTTTGTTAAATGAATTGGAGTAGGAAACTTTGCCTCATCCACTATATTAAAGTAAACTTTTAAATTCTTTTTATTTTCTTATTGTTCTTTTGAATGATCCACACACCTAGGCCTAAACTGTGAAAATTTCTAAGAGATTTTATTGTAATTTTTACTGCTACTGTAATTTTTACTGCTCATATGAGACAAACTCCCTTAGGGCATACAAAAAATAAACAAAACAAACAAATATACTCATATAACTTCTGAGATTATAAGTTCTTCGATCATTTCGGCAACTTCTTAAAGGGTAAATTGTTTAATTCATTCCTCCTAGATCTCCTGAATACTACGTAACTAGAATAAATAAACTTGCAGAATCTAATGTTTCTTCTATTGATTAATTTAATTTATATGAGCTAAGGTATAAATTGATGGTCATAAACAGCAATTATTTCTCTATCAATCTAATATTTATAAAATTATATTAATTTTATTAGTATATATTAGTTGGCTCAGAAGAACTTTTTTCTTCTGATTTAAAGATCGGTGAAATTGCATTCTCAATATAATAAAATTTATTAAATAATTTGCCAGGTAGGTTAGCAATAAATCAATGAGCCATTAAAATCAGATTTTCAATAAATTGAATATAATATATATATGGAAAGAAAATTAATTTATTCAACATGAACGGTCACCCTCCGTTCTCTCATAGTCCTTGAATTTAAGAAAAGTGAAGGGTGACTGGATAAGCGAAAATAATCCAATTGCACAGGATAAATTTATGATTCATAATTGATCTCTTTCTCTCTCCATCTTCATATAATAAATAGTACCTGGAGCCACCGAGCAATCCACGGTAACCAAATTAATAAAATACAAATATATATAGCACACGCCCCCTAGACCCACCTGAAACCACGCACCTCGCCCCCACCACTGCACCCCCACAACTGTTTTATTGAGATTTTCATCTATAAATAATTACTTTAATTAAGAAAAGATCAGTTAAGATGAAATTTGTCGAGGCCCAGACCTAGCCAGATCGTTTTCTCATCCTCAAAACTTCTTAATAGAGTTGGTTTCATCAAAATCGGTAGAGCCGTTTTCAAAATAGAACTAAGATACAAATATATAAATATACGATATATACATTTTTTGCTCGTTTGATAAGAGTGGATTAATCAGAAATTAATATTAGTATTTAAACAAAAAAAAATCAAATTATGATCTATATTATGTTGAAGATTAGGTAATTCATGTTAATCGGACAGTGTAAATTTGTAATGTTTTTTTTATTTATAAATAAGAACAACCTGTTTTGATATAAATATAATCTAATCAATGAAGAGCTTTCAAAGTATAACAACTTTATCAATTACTCAATTACTTTTATTCTCGTATAACCATCGCAAGACTGATTAAAAAGATTCAATCGACGCCTGCAGAATGCTAGGATATGCATTCGAATAGAGCGGTCTGGGTAGCGGGCTGCGTCTACAGGGGTAGATATTAAAAATCATATTTGAAAATGAATAAAATTTTAAATTTTATGTGTTGACTAGTATTATACTTTTTATTAATAAATATATTTTTATTATTTTTGAATTTTATTACTAAAATTTTGAAATATTTTTTTTCATAATTATATGTTTTATGTGTGTTCTTATGTTCTTCTATGTGACTTGTGAAAATATGCAAATACATTAATATAAAATTTTGAATTTGTGTATCTATCTGAGGCTATTTATAAAATTAAAAAAACCGGATTATAGTTCTCTATGACCTCATGTCTGCTCAGTGCCCACCCCTGATATTAATGTAGTAAGTCCAATCTTACCAGGCGCCTATGACTACCGGTGAATGCATGAGAAGTCAAGTAGCTTACCTGAAAAAAACAAAAATATAAAAGTTGAAAAAAAAATGTTTAAATAAAATAGCTTAGATTTATAATGAAAACAAATTTACTTTTTTAAATATACACATAATAGATGAAAATATTATTAACGACTCTTCATATCACGTTCAATTAAATATCATATCTATTGTTTTTTTATTATATTTACTTAGATTTAAGAAGATAAATACTTTTATAAGTTTATACGAAGAGGTCTGAAGAATTCTGAACGTAATTAATTCTTATTTATTGTTAAAATAAATAGAGTCCAGTGCACTTTGAAGGAGAACCGTAACGTCTTTGTTCCAATAGCTTTAGTATTATGATTCATAAGACACATTCGACAGATAATAATCTGTCTTACATTGAAAAAATTTTGTTTTATCTACAGTATCAGAGTTGTTGATTCCTAAAGAGAAATCAATAAGGTTGTCTTCTTCTTGAGATAAATAAACATATACATAGAATAGTTTACATTTTAGGAGTGAGGAAATTAAATTATGAGAATTTTCTGTTTTAACTCCTTCGTATATCAAGAAAAAAAATAGATAAATAAAATTTAAGACATTTTTATATTTTTATTTTATGACGAGTTTTGCCAATGTTTGTCTCATCAGACATTAATTAAAATCACAGAAGAAAATTTTTTGGTTAACAATGCGTCTCCGGAGAATAAGCAGAAGCTAAACAAAAAAAATTCTGTAATTTAATATATGTCTGATGATAAGACAAGCATTGGCGAAACTAGTCATAAAATATACATTTTAATATAAAAGTGACTTAAATTTTTCTTGATATACGAAGGAGTAGAACAAAATAAAATCTCATATACATACATATCGTCGGCTTAGAGTGTAAACCTGCTAACTCCATTTTTTATCATATATGACATATTAATATCGTTCGAAAGAAAAAGAGATGCAGCATCGTCCATTTAAAACTACTACTTAAAATTACGTTCGTAAATTGTAGAAAAAATGTGAAAAATAGTTTTTTCCATAACAACAATATTAAATTTTGTTTGTTTTTTCTCTATCCTGTAAAATGTCCTTATTGTGAGTTAGCAGGTTTATTCTCTAAGGCGACGATATGGCTAAAATCTGACCCCCGGGGGTAGAGACAAATTTAAAAAAAATAATAACTAGTATCGTAATTAGGCTTATGGCTAGAAAGGCCGAAAAGCCAAAAAAAAAGGCGACGATATATATATATATATATATATTTAACGAATATATATTATATATATATTTAACGAATATAAATATGTATATGTAATTTATTTGTTAGATAAGCAAGTTTCGAAAATTTATCATTCATCATCAGTATTTTAATTAGAAATATTTTATTTGTTATTTCATTTTGGCTCATTTACTCTATTGGATATAGATAAATTCGTTTTGTTGTTATAACAAGCTAGGCATATAACAAACTAACATCAAGCAGATTACATCTCATTGTATGAATCAACAACTCTATTATTCTCGGCAAAAAATCTTTTCAACTAAATTTAGCAATAAGTTTATTTAGGTTTCCACTAGAGCATAGAAAATATAAGATGACAAACTAGTAGGTAAATAATAATTACAACAGTTAATAGAGAAGAGAAGGACAAATAGACTGAGATGAGATGGGAGAGAGAGAGAGAGAGAGAAAAGGCTAGAGATGGAGATAGAGTGAGTGACATATCAATAGGATTATCTTGGAAATCAATCTGTTGTGTGTAACTGGGACTGGGAGTAGCACTTGTGGTTGTGCTTGGATGTCGTCTGCAATGGGAATTGGCTGGCTTAGTGAATGGCATCGACTCCGTCCTTCCTCCTCTCATTGAGTACCTATGGTAAACGCAAGCACTAACAATTTCACACCCACGCACCTAAACACTTGGCATTATGGAAGAGGGCAAACAGACACTTCACACTTGTACGATATCAGCATATGATTTCAATGCCACAAAGGAGATAGAGTGCAATGATAAGATCCCTGCCTGCCACCTGGATTCAATGTTGGAATGAGCCCGATTTCAATTGAGCCTCTCCTATCTTGATAGAGAGGGAGAAAAGGAGTCTCATTCGCTCTTGAGCTGTTCTATTTGATAAGGAACAGCACCAGACTAACTTCGAAACACCTATAAATTTATCTATTCTATTCAATGATAATATTATAATAAATACTTTAATATTAGAAAAAAGTAATCAAAAGAGAGAAAAATAAAAAAAAAAAAATGGTGTGAACTGAACACATATGAGTTTAGCTTTCTCTGCTTTTATATCAAAACAACTATAAAATATAATAAGCCGACCTAGTGTGATTCAAATTCTCATGGAACTTGCCTAGTATTTTAAATTTTAAAGTTTCCAAAAAATCTTTTCAAAAATTTTCTTTACTTTATTTAACATGTTTCACCAAGAACCTACACCATTCTCCCTTAACTAAATCTTTTAAAATACTTTAGATATCAAATTTGCTCTTTTTTGTGTCGTTGATAAGAAGAGAATGAGGGAATTATGGGGATTTTTAATCATTATTTCAAGTCAACTACTTCTGACCACCGTCAGGTACAAATACCTACCACGTAAAATTTCCTTTGGGACCCTTTTAAAGATAATTAAATTTAAAAAAAAGATTGACCTCTACTTGATGCAAATTAACATATACATACAACTATGGGCGTTCTGCCCACCCCACAAGGGCAGGGCTCATGGGATGAGTAAAGGCAATGACAAACCGTTTCTTATGGCAAGCTAACCGTAATTTAATATAAATTTGATATGTTTAATCAAAAATTATTTTATTTTTTAATTTCTTGAAGTACCTATTTGTTTAAAAAAAATTCCTACTAAATATTTTCTTTTGTGGATTGACCCCCCCCCCCCCCTGGGATGTGTGTGGGGGCGCCCCTGTATACAATATATATAATATATATATATATATATATATATATATACATATAAGTCAGCGAGCGAACCGCTGATGTTCCTCTGATGAGCTCCTGGGAAACCAAAGCTTTTGGGATCCGGAGGAAGTAACTATGGTATCAAAGTTGAAACTTAAGGAATTGACGGAAGGGCACCTCCAGGATGAGAGCCTGCGGGTTAACTCTACTAGGATTCATTGTTAGGTTTATTAATGTTTGTTGAGCAGTGCTATCAAAATAGCTAGAGAACGTCGTACAGATTCTTGTAAAGTCTTCAATTTTCATTATGATTAATTACATATTCTCAAGTTCAAGTTCAATCAAATTAAAAAAATCTCACGAAGCCATAGTAAAAATCTAATTGTATGAGAATCCTATTAGAGTAGTAGTAGTAGTAAGAGCAGGAATGTAAGAATGAATGAACGATTAGATGAATGAATGAACTAGTGAGATTGAATGGAAAGAAGAACGAACGGATGACCAATCGATTGCTGGCTCGTTTCTGAGCTCCCAAGTCACGACAATAACCTTGCCACCATCCCTCCAGCCTTCATTAACTCTCTGCCTTGTTTTGTTTTCCTTTTTAGCCCTCATTGATGTTGTTATTTGTTCTGTTTCAGTCTCGACTAAATACCCCGACGACTCATCTACATTGCAATTAGCCTTTGTTTATCTGTTTACGTCCCTCCCTCCACCTGGTCCCTCGGGGGAAAGCCCCCCCCCCCCCCCCCCCCACCTTTACTATAACAAGGCAATGGAAACGTTACCTCATTAGATACGATTATATCACTTTTTATTACCATGGATAAACACTAAACACACACACAGCACTTGCTAGAAGTGAACTAACCAAATAATGGAGAGAAGAGGAATAAATGAGCTCTTTGAAGCCTTTTTTAAGGTAGTTGTTTCACCATATGGCTTTTCTTAGGATTTTTTTGAAATTTAGATAGATTATTATTTAAATACTTCTGCATCGTTGGTGGCAAAATGAAATTTATGAATAATATAGTTCCGGAGATATCAAATTCCAAAGATAGAGTTTTTCAGACTCTTATACATTGCACTATACGGGATATTGGAAAGTTTACAGACATATTTAATTATAGTTAAGGAACTCTTCTTATCATTGTTATAAAAAACTAAACCAACATTGAACAATAACTAATACATTTTTTAAGAAAATTTTAATTCATAGTTACACAAAGTTTCTGAGATAATAATGAATAAATAATGAAAAATGTAAAATGAAAAGTTTACACTAAAAACAAGCTGGCAACAACGCATTTATTTAACCTAAAAAGTGGGTTAACTTTAGTAATTTTTGACGTTTTTTCGCTTCAGCCATTGTCGCACCAGTTTTTAATCGCTTCTTAAGAACTTTTTGTTTTATAAATCTCCCTTTATGATGTACTTTATCTGAAATTTCTATGAGAAAATATATACAAGCTCGGACAGTGTTGCCAGAATTGTTAAACGAGGATTGGATTAGCTAGTAGTGGTACATAAACATCAAAAAGTTTTGGGCTTATGAATTATGAATCCTTATTATCTGTTCTATATACTCTAGCATAAATTTTTGCTAGTATTATCGCGAAACTACTACCTTAAGTGAAAAGGTTGATTTTTAGGGTTCTGTTCAAAAGTGAAACGAGACTCTATTAGCGTCGATACATACCTGTCCATCCACTAAATAATAATATACACACTTGAAAGTTAGGAAATATAGAAGTGAGTGAGATTTTGAAATACATATGAAAGAATAGAATCATTATATTCTATTCTACACTCACGTCCAAATAAATGGAATCATCTCCCTTGCGAATTGTTAAATGTAATTTTCATTCTCACATATAAATAATGTTATATTAACATAAATTATACCGTATTAAAGCCAAAGATTAAAGATTAAATTAATATGTTTTACATCAAAAGTCAACCAATTAATTTTAAATCATTTGACTTGGAATGCAAAATTAGAAAAAAAAGGAAAATTTTGGAGGTTGGATATTATTCAAACAAGCAAAATAAATAAGTAAATAAAACAATAATAAAAACTTTTGATTAGTTATGTCCATCGATTAAATTATTAAAGCTGTTATCGGGAAATAAGGACTATATTTTTTACGCAGATAACTTATATTCTATTCCCATTGTTTCAACAACTTTGTTGACTTCTTCAGGGCTCAAATAGTTATCTTCCTTGCATATTTGTCATTTTTATAATTATTCTTTCTTATTAAACATAACAAGACAATTCATCAATCAGATTGAAATTTAAAATAAAAAAAAAACTTTATTTAAACATTTTTTAATATTTAGTATTGCCCCCCCCCCCCTTTCTTTTTTTAGAAAAAATATTTAAATTTCTAATAAATTAGAAAGAAACATACAATGTATCATTAAATTAATGAAAAGAGAGTGTTTCTTTGCTCGTGAGTGTATTATAAATTGTAGTAGAATATTTTGTTTTACATGATATCTCAATATCTTAATTTGAATTTAAATTATGAAATCTTAGAGATTTTTTTCTGAATTAAATTGTCTTCCAAAGTTCTATTTAGAAATTGTTTTTGAAAAAAAATACCATGTCAATTGTGTTTTGTTTTCATTATTGCAATCGGCTTAAAATATTCTACAATTTTGCTTATTCAACCGACTTATTAGCTCCAATAAAAACATGCACTTGAAAATGAGTATATTAGTATATTCGAATTTGATAAAATTGGATTGGATTTTTGATTAAATTTGTTATGCCCTCAATTCTGTAATTGGGAATTTTCTAAAATAACAACCTACATTAGTCATAAATGTGTAATTTTTTTTTCTTTTGCATATTTCCTTTTGTGTACATGGAAAACAGGTTTGTCCCCGCTGGCCTCACTAACACTACATACTGCAGATGATGATTAGAGAGAATCTCGCCATCTAATGGTTTTCTATTCAAGCTGTCAAATTCGTAATTGACATCCTTGACGTTCTTACATCGTTTTAGACATAATTACAAAAACATATTGCATTACAAATGACTATAAAATTACTTGTATTTATTATAGAAAACAAATACAATACAAATAAATAAATAAAACTAATATTCATCATCATTATTTTTTGGGGGGAAATACTGTGGATTGCAAAGAGTGTGAAATATTCACATGCCTTTGATTTTCCATAACGTTTGATAACCACTAAATGATGGATTTTAATTAATTATTAAGCGTTAATTGTAAAAAAAATCCTTGATTATTCATCTTACTTGTTATAAGAAATTTTTTTTAAATTTCAGTATAGCACAATTTACACGCTTTCACATTTTAATATGATAGTAATAGAGAGAGCTCTCAATTAAAAGCTCATTAAGGATATAAAAGTAAGAAATAAACGCATATGTTCATTTTTGAAGTGAATACCGAAAAATTGAAAAATAATTGTCTTCGAAAAAAAAGAATATAAAATCTAAAAAAATACCTCTGGATCAAATATTTAATAATTTTATCTTTTATATTGTACACTTGGTACTTAATCGAATAATATTGGATATACATAAAAATTTTTGGATATTTTTCTCCATTTGTAATCTGGAAGTTCTGAAAAGACCCAAAATTTTGTCAGTTATTTGTTTTATAAATACAAGGACCAGAACGAACTTTCTACAACTTTTTGTTGTTTAATTATCCTGGATATCTGTATTATGTTAGAGAGACATACAGATAGTAATCTTGGTCGGAAATCATTCTTTACACGATTCAAACGTTTCTAAACACGAATTAAAAAAAAATTAAAAATTAAACATTTTTTAACCTAATTTAGGTATAAATATTAATTCTCATTAATGTGAGATGCGTCATGTGTCGAAAAACTAAATATTATATTGAATTTTAGATAAATACGACGACACAATTGAATATTAATTTATATGTATTTTATGATTATGTTTACGGACAATGGCATGAAATACGAAATAATTATATTAATAAAAAACACCCCTATTCAATCATACATCATATTTTATATTGTAATTAAGCTGAAAATTCAATTAACTTCATAATGAGGATTATTAATATTATTATTGGTAGTATAAGTAGAATTTATCCTCCCTTGATTTTATTAGTAAATTATGTTTTGTACACACACATGTAAATCGAAATTACCAATATGAATTAAATTTAGAGACAAACGCAGGCTGCTTCCGCATTAAAACTATTGATCAGAGGGGTATTTAGAGCATTTGTTGATAACGAATCTACATTAAAATTTAACAAACATAAAATCGAAAGAAACATTTCCGGTGAACCATCTTGGATGCATATTTTTACTAAGAATAAACTATGTTTCAATAAATATATCCAAGATTGATAATGATATCAATAGGTTTTTTCAGAGCGCTCGAAAACGACGCCAGAGATGGATTTCGAAACATCGTAGATTTCGACAAATTTTTCTCATCTAGTTAGTTTCAGTCGAAACTTTTCTTTCAATAAACAATTCAACCACTAAAGCATCAATGAAATCTACAAACATAAAATTCTTGTACTTTTTTGTAGAGGCAAACTTAGAATAAGATTGTTGATTTAAAAATTAAAGGAAAAAGTGAAAACATTTTCAAAACTCAGATAACACAAACTTTCCGATAATGATTTACAAATTTTTTATCAGCGAACGGTTTGATATAGAAAGTTAAAACTTAGTACAACGGAGAATTTTATGAAAACATTCTTGTGTATTAAATTTAAGCTCATCATCTACAATCGTTCTGATGTAACCCTATATCAATTCATATTTTTCTTATGTTCTTATGTTTTGAACTAGAAAAGCAAAACAAATATTTCGACATCAGAATTTTACACGACCTACTGTTTTTGAGTTATCTTGGCTCCAAATAGATAGACAGAAATAAACTTTATTGAATATGATTTCTCAGGGTAAGCATGCCGATTGTTCCAAGTAAAATTAAATAAAATCTAACAGTATCCTACCTAGTTTTAATTTTCTTGTTGAAAGGTATATGGGCTACAACTCTAGCTAAGGTAGTCTCTTGAATCAATACCAATTGCATGAAAGGAATTCTTGTATAAATATAGAATCGATTTATCGAAAACGGCTCTAACAATTACGCTAAAAATTGGTGTACTTATCAAGGCTCATGAGTTATTAGTCGTGTATAAATTTTAATCCGAATGAAATAAAGGAAGTGGTGTAAGTAAATTAGTCATGTAGCAAAATAAATATTTTAATCGTTCATATCTCGTCTTCGGAAAGTCGCAGAGTCTTGAAATTTGAAACTTATGCCATTTAGAGGCAAAAAGTTAGCGAGCATCGCTCGATGCTCCAGGCATTGTAGATAACAGCCTTAAAAATAAAATCCAAAACGTAGCGTCGGGTAATTTATAAAAAATTTAAATAAATTGATAAATAATCATTTAGCACAGGGGTGTCCAGCCCGTGGCCCGCGGGCAGCATGAGGCCCAGAACTGCAATGAGTGTGGCCCAACATAAAACCATAAACTTCCTTAAAACATTGAAATTTACATGTAGAGATATAATTATTCACTTTTTCTAAATATGAATGTACATTTGAACAATAAGTGAAGCTTTTTTTTCAAGAATAAAATTCACTAAAAGCAAAATTATAAGCTCAACTATAAAGATAAAAAAATAATGAAGTTTCGAATATTTAAAAATTCTTCTCATATTTTCATTTTCTAAAATATTTATTATTTCAAGCAATTTATTTATACCTTACGACACTAACCAAATCTATAGTTATATCATTCTAATACAAGGAGACAAGGAATTGGGGTTTTCTAGAACAATCAAAATTAATTGAAAATTTCTCTCCTGGGCTAAAACTTGTCAGTACTTGTCTTTTAGATCTTTACACGTTCTTACATGTCAATAAATAATGGATAGTCAGGGATTATTATATCCGTGACCCTTTTAAAAAATAAATCATCATTCCTCATATCCTTCTTTAATCCCATTCGATTAAAACCAGAGGCCCGTGGCCCAATATAAAGTAATAAAATTCCTTAATACATTTAGATTTATATGTAGATACTGGAAAACACAACAATTTGGCATGATAATTTTTTTTCTCTAAAATAAGAAATCTGAAAATCTACTGTGAAGTTTTCAAAAAATAAAAGTGCTAATTTTAAATTTTAAATCTGGAACTGTATTTTAAGATTTCCAAAAAAATAATCAACATTTTGTTAAATTTTTGACTCCATTTTCATTAGAAAGACATTTTCTGTTTGCAAACTTTCTGAGTGAATGTTCTAGAACAACAATTAGATACCGATCTGAAAAAAAGTGAATATTCTCTCTTTATTAGAATTTTATATTAATTATCTAGCCAGGAAAAAATATAAACAAATACTAATACATAATATCACTTTTTGTAAGTATGTAGGTATGTATAAGAGAAGCTTTTTTCAAGTATAAAATTTACAAAAAGTAAAATAAGAAGCTCACTATGAGCTAAAACACTAATAAAGTTCTTATTTCTACATTATTAACTATCTTTCGTGAATAACAAATATCAATAGAATTATAATAATTTTATCCGCGGTCCGAGACAATTTTTTTTCTTCAAATGTGGTCCGTGTAAGCCAAAAGGTTGGACACCCCTGATTTAGCACAACCAAAAGTTCCAAAAAGACCTTAAGTCACTGATGACAATGTACGTTTACTTACAATAGGTACTTAAATAATGAACTCTGAAAAATCTCACTCTGATTTTATTAAAAAATGAAGTTTGAATTGTTCAATGAGACGTTGTTGTTGTTACCTTCTTTAGAGTTCATCTTTAATGAAAAAGAAAAAAATGAAATTAAAATTAAACATGAAAATAATGAGAAACATTTATTTTCTTCTTGGCTGCTGCCCTTATTCTTTTCCTTTTTTGTTTGTTTGCTTAACCCCCTTTGCCCCCATCCCCCACCCCCATCCCAAGTCCACAACACTCTTTCTACAGTCCTGGTTAATTAGCTCAGGGAATTCGTTCGTTGTCGTAGAGAAAGTAATTAACTAACGCCGCTTTTGAAACTAAAATCAAATCGTATCCAGGAAATAAATCAACTCTCGACTGCGGGGGTGGGTGAGATGAGGTGAATCAGAAAGAGCGACTACTGAGAAGGGAATCAAGTAAAGTAAAGGAGATTCACACAAAAGAGACGCCAAATTTGATTCGCAACTTTTTTTTTCTTTTCATTGAGCATTCAAGCGTTGGATTGGATAATTTTCCAAAAAGGAGCCATCAAAGTCAGTTTGGTTTCAGAAATTTCTTTTCATTAAGTCAAATGAATAACTTCTGAAGATATTTTCCTTTCTACACATATATCTATATATATATATAATTATTTTTCTTTTTAGTTTTATAAAAAAAGTTAAGAGTAATTAATTATTATTAATAATTAAAAATATATATATATGTTTTTATTAAAACAGTCTTTGATTATTATACAGTTTAAGCGAACCATACTTTTTACTTTACCATACAGGGTAATGTCAAGTATTGTAATCGTGCATGAAAAAAGTGGGTTTTTTGCTTCATTTTTTCGAAGTATCTAAAAAACGGCTGAAACTATTTTGATTAAAAAAATTGGGCGAAACCATAGCATTTCGATCTACAAAAAAGACCCTTATAACTGATTGTCGAAAAAATTATATTTTTCGAGATAATAACTGTTTTGTCAAAATGTCTGTTAGTCTGTGCGTTACCAAATTTTTGTAGACGAGCTAGCTCAAAAACTAGTGTGAATATCAAAACCAAATTTCACACGTAGTTTTGGTCCATTGAGATTAAGAGCTGATTAGATTTTGGTGCATATCGACCCAAAATTAAGGGGAGGGGGTGGAAGGGGGGTTAAAAATTAAAAATCTTGGCCATTTGAGCAAACTCAATCAAATTTCGTATACATAATCCGTGAGCCCACAGAAGTCTAAAAATGAAAAAACTAACCACTAAAACCCCTACATGATTATAAATAATTTTATTAAATATTAAATCTAGTGAAGGGCCTGGTTGCATGTTAAAGTCAAGTGGATGGCCACATCAGAACGTGTCAGTTTATTTAATCCTAACAAAATTAACCTCCACCATATCGATGTCCAATATTTTATTAGCCTTAATAACGAAACTGCCTCTCTATTTTGGAAAATTTTGAAAGAGAGAAGAAAAACAATATTTTTCATTTATCAAGTTGGATATAGGAATATTTCTCTGGCACACTTTAAAACTAATCGGTAGTAGTTGACACATGTTATTTTATAATTCCATTTTATCGAAAAGTAGAGATAGGTAGATTTCTTATGAAGGCGTCGATATGATAGGTATATGAATATGACTTTCCGAATTTTAATGCAGATCAAGAGTATTAAATTCGCATTAAAAATATATATATTTTTTCAAGAAATTTAAATCCGAGAATGAAAGATCTTATTAGATATGTTTTATTCATGTCATAAGGGGTTGCCCCCTCAGGTATCGAACCAAAGTGTCAAACTTGCTTTGCGGAAAGTTTTGGCTTAACCCTAGAACGATATCATTTCTTGAAAAATACAGGTATTATGTAAGAAACTTTTACTTAAGTTAAAAAAAAACTCAAATGTAAGATTTTTCTACCGACTAAATAATGACAATTATTGGATATTTAGGTACAAATATTTTACAGCAATACTTGGCATAGTCCTGTATCCATAGTAGGGTTTAAAAATTTCAAAACAAACTAAATTTTAAGTGAGCAAAATAAAAATAAAATTAAAAAAATTAGTAAATAAAATTATTTTTTAATATTTTAAATGATCGGATTGTTTCCTTTATTCAGTTAAGTCTCTTTATGTGGGATTTCAAAGTTAGGCGATACAATACATATTTCACTTTTTCTGGGGTTCCCCGTTTTTGGGTAATATGTATGTACCTATATGCTCGGAGTTAGATAGTAAAACACTTATTAATTTAGATGAACAACGGACTAACGAAGAACTGGAGTACAGGTTTAGAAAACTACGACTGGGTTGAAAGTGCCTGAACGAGAACTAACAAATGAACTACTATTAACAATTATTGAAATGTTTGAAACCTGGTAGAGCATAAATATTATCGAAGTTGATTCCAATATTGAACGTAGACTTACATCCGAACAATAATCAGTGCAATTCGTTGCTATAAAATATGAAGAGAAAATGCCAGAAGAAAAATATGCAGGTATCGTTATTGCAATTTTTAGAACTACGAAAAACATGAATTTTTTATTAATATAATGATGTTAGACCGGTTTTATTATATTTTAAACAATTTTCGATGCTCTTTTACTCGGTCTTTTAATTTAATGTAGATTTAAAAAATATTAGAAATGTCATCATCTAATATTATATATATTTCCTGTCAAAAAAAGAAAAATGATTGTTGTGAGGGGTGAAAATTTGTATTGTTGTTCTGTAGTCAAATGAAAAGAAGGAATTGGTGATGCGAAAGGTAAAGTAGTTGATGTATATTTTATATTATTGTTAACATGATGTATATAAAATCTTTGTAAAAAATTATTTTAAGGTTCTGATGAAGGCAGAAAATGCCGAAATGATGGGATAAAAATTGCCCACCATTGTAAACCAAAATAAAAATACCTCTTATAATAATTAACAATTTATTTATTCATATACTCACTGTCCATCTTAAGAGAATTTAAAAGACCGAGTAAAAGAGCATCGAAAATTGTTTAAAATATGAATTTTTTAAATTATATCTAATAAAGTCATTTTAATTTATTAATGGTGTATTATTTATTGAAAACATTTTTATTTTGGAGCCAATTATCATTTTTCGTATGTATTTAGTTCCTTGATTAGTCTGGTTTCAAACAGTCGGGAATATTGGCCGATAACCCGGACTATGCGAGGTACAGCTGAATTTAGTTTTCGCAAAATACAGACAATTCTACCATATAGGTATCACCTTTTTTTAGGTAAATTTTCATTCTTTTTTTTTTTGCTTCCATTACCGATTGCTTTGCTCTTTTCTCAATTTCAAACTTAAGAATTCTTTTCCACTCTCCAAACATGAAAAGTAGAAAGAAGAAAGAAAGAAGAAAAAATTCTAAACGTGCGACACATTCTAAACGAATGACCTCCGTTTTGCCAATTCAAGGTCTACCGATTGTCTACGTGATTTGGATTTTTCTTTCGTTTTATATTATTATTTTTTTCTTCTTTCAGATATACTTTAAATATTAATATTTATTTTATGATTTTTGTATGTAAATATAAAATCAATAATCCGATTGTTCATTTGTGTAATACTGACAAATTTCTACCTGATAAAAGGGTGCATGCAATTGAACACGTTTATTTTCCAATTACAACGCAAAATTATATTAAAAAATATAGAAATATTGAAAACATCGTTTCCCATTGAACGTGAAAACTAAATAAAGTGTTTGGGCGATAGCTTGGAAACACTGGGTTGAAAATGGAACGTAGGCTAAAAGTTTCACGGGTGTTGTAAGAAACACAAGATGGGTTCCAAAGGGCTAATACTAAATCTTAAATCATCTATAGATCAATATAATAAGCATATATTAGCGAATAACATCTAGTAGATTGGGCTTTCAATATAGGGTTGATGTTGGGTTTAACAAAGTGTTAAAGTTGCTTAATCGGTTATAGAAATGTCTGAAACATGGTGAAAAATCATTTAAATCATTATTTTTTCCTAACCGTCTAATTTCTGATAATTGTGATTAATTAAAAAGAAAATTGCATAGAAAGTTCTTTTAGGTACCAAAGTGTTTGTATTTTTAATACAAAGAAATTATTAAATTTTCAGACTTTTCGGATGGAAATCAGAAAAAAAAGTCAGATTATTATACAGTGAGATTTTCTGAACGATTATATCTAACTAGTTGAGATTTGGTACCTACAGAAATTCGTATTAAAATCCACACCTTTATAAAATTTTCTTTTGTCTGGTTAAAACTGGATGGGAAACAAAAAACTATAATTTACCGAGATTTGTATAGTCTTGAGATTTTTTTTCACTTTTTCTTCCAGTTTTTCTTTTATGTTCACCTAATAAAGTAAGAACATAAGAATATTATTTTTAATTTATTAATGATAAGGTGATAGTGCCCTGAAGTAGCTTTCCAGTTAAATGTTAAGTGTAAAAAACATACTCCATACAGTTAAACATATTAGAATTCTACAGGAGCTATATAAAGCATATTTTTTTTTTTATAATTTACTTGAACGACCGTAGACTATGAGCTAAATTAAATACGAAATTTTGTATCAATAGCTTGAACGTTTGTGCAAAGTTTAGCGATGTATCTCAAAATATTTATTGACGAATAAAATTACTAATTTAGCAAAATTCGCACAGAGTGTAAATTCTTGTTTTCACATTTTTCTTCAATTATAATTTATGATAGGATTCTTCATATAAATAATATTTAAATATTTCATTTGAATTGATTTTGAATATTTTGGATAGGTGATTGATTGTTTGAATGTAATGTTTAATCCTCCTTCGCAAATGGTTACTGGAAAGGTATTCCATTGCACAGATTGGCATTATAGCGGAACCACCACCCTAAATTTCAAGGTTCCCTTGACATTTTGAAAGAGAAAGAGGAAATCCTCCTGTTCTCGGATGAGAGGCAGCAACCCCTCTGCTCGCTACACATAGCAGCCTGTGCTTCACCCTCTCACCCTATCACGCTTTTTACTGACGATAAGTGTGGAGGACCTACACACACAGACACACATATTGAAGGAACCATTCACAAAATGACTTTTACAAAGGATTAAAAAAGCGCCGAGAGAACCAACTAAAATAATAATTGAAATCTAGTGCTTTGAAAAAAAGTTAAAGCCCGTTTCCGTATAATGGGTACTCCAAAGCTATACCTTTACAATTTCAAATTGAAACTATGAATATTAAATGCCATAGTACCTACAATTACGCAGCACGTGGCACAATGAATATGTGATTAAAAAAAAATTAATAAATATATAAAATCTTAGGTAGGTAGGTATGTATAAATATTTACTAGCTATTTGAAACCCCTCCTTTATATTAGACATAAACAGAAATAAATGAAATTTAAATTTAAGTGGATTTTTTAATATTTTAAATAAATTTATATAAATTTCTTAATATTAAAAAAAAGTACTTAAATCGTTTGATATTTCGAATAAATTTAATGTAAAATTTATGGGAACTATTAAATTAAATTCTTTGGCATGATGAGAAAGGGTCTCTAGACGAGGGGTGATCCGCGATTGGAAGTAGATGTAGACCTCTTTGGAAGTATTTTGGAAGTACTTGGAAATATTTGGAAGTACTTGGAAATATTTGGAAGTACTTGGAAATATTTGGAAGTACCTGGAAATATTTGGAAGTACTTGGAAATATTTGAAAATACTTGGAAATATTTGGAAGTACTTGGGAATCTTTGGAAGTACTTGGAAATATTTGGAAGTACTTGGAAATATTTGGAAGTACAAGTGGAAGTAGGTGTACAGCATATTAGGTCGCGGTTCACCCCTCGGGTCTAGTTTATAATTTGCTCTTGGTGGGTCAGGCATTCATTCTAGAATAGATTGGAAAAATATAGATAGCTAGTACAACGATGAATTTTATGAAAACATTCTTGTCTATAAAATTTCAGCCCATATCTTCAATCGTTCAAGAAATTATCATATAAAATCGTTTTTTCCTTATTTTCGAGCTGGAAAAGCAAAAATTTAATTAACAACAAAGATTTTGAAATCAGAACTTTCAACGACCTTCTGTTTTTGAGTTATCGTGGGTCCAGATAGATAGACAGAAAGAAACCTTGATTGGAAATGATTTTTCTTAAGAAATGTCATCGCAGGGACAAACATAAGTTGACCAAAAAGTCTCAATGTGAAAATGATAAGGTATCTATTTCGAGTTTTTTGTAGGTACATATAATATTTTTAGAATATATCTTGACATAAATATTTCATAAAATCAACTGAATAAATATGGCTAAATGCAAGATTTTTGGTATTTACTTTACCAGTCCTTCGCAAATTATTGAAGAGCTTTGTGGATTAACAACAATATGAACATGTTAAGTTACAAATAAATAAAACTTGAGAAAATCATCTAAGTTCATTTGTAAAATACTATAACCAGTAACATCAGTTCTCAAAACTTACTCTATAAAGTAACGAACATCATAACTAGGAGTGCCTAACATTTTCTTTCAGTAAAATATCTTCATTTTTTAATAAATATAACTTAACCTGAAGATTCATTTCTCACTTCAATTAAGAGCCTTATCGAATAAACCCATTTGTCAGACTCCAATAGTGTGTTGTTAATAAGGCTCTGTTTGAGGCTATGTTGGGTGATTTAATATTCATATAAACTGCACATAAAACCAGCTTTTTTTTATCAAAATTTTTTGACCATATTTTTAAAATGAGACTTGATAAATAAGTACGAGTATTTAATTTAGCATTTAAAATTATATATTGATTCATATTCGATAAAATCAAGTCAAATCTATTTTAAAATATTAACTACATGCACTGACTGATATGTTCAAATATGACCAAGTTATTTCCTAAAAATGTTTAAATGAAGTTTGTTTGGATTTGAAACACGTAGGCTTAAACAAAGCCGGCGTGACGACACCACTCTAGAGAGAAAAATAATCTAATTTAATGATCGAAATTTAATCAAAAATAAGAGTGACGAATGGTTTCGATTCGGGATTATTTGTTTCTTTACGAAGTCATCAATTGGTCCAAATTGGTCTCATCTCACCCTCCTCTGCGACGGTCACTGATTGATCCATTAATTCTGAATAGCTTCCCATCAGTAATGTCCATCTGGGGATATATACACTTGACGATAATACTCGTAGTATGACCAAGATATATTACGATTTGCGGATTTCCTATAAATAATATGAGAAAAGTGAAAACTTTTTCACGATTCTGTATGTTCGCGGTGAATTTCGAAAATTTGACATATTTTTCACCAGTCAAAGATTTGACATAGAAAGCTGGAACTTGACAGAAATCATATTATTATTAAAGCTTATTATAAACTTAGCAAAATGAATTTTTGTTCAAAACTATCTATAAACGTTTCAATATTTTCTGAATTTCTGCAATTTTCATCCGAAAATTCTGAAGCTAGAAAGTTCAAATTCTAAATTCTTCATTAATGGAAATACAAACATTAGGGCATCAGAACGAAAACACAGGGAAATAAATCAGCCATATGCTGGATAGACTCGCATGTCGAGGGTTATGTGCCTAATATATCCAAAAGAAGCTTGCATTAAAGTACTAAGTTGTCCAAGTAATCGCCAAACGGCAAATAGATCAACTCATTTGTAAATCAACGGTGCGATATCGACAACCTTCTCTTATATTATTACAAGCTGAATGTCTGGTCGCTTCGTGAATTCAATTCCTTGGCCCACCAAGACCAGAAAAATATTAAATATTCCAAAAATAAACTTGAAATATCAAATTCTCTCTTATTTGTCGCTCATAAGGAGACCATTAATTAATTCTATGTTTTAGAATTTTAATTTGAGAACTTGATTGAAATTGTGCTCGTTCGAAAATAACATAGCTACTTTGAGACTATCTCACACCGTCATTTCGAAGACATATTAATTTAAAAAAATTAAGCTAATTCTTCTGAAAAATATATTCACCGAGATACTGCATACCTCATAATAAAAAAAATATTTTATATTTTGGACTCAACTCTTAGGAAAACTATCATTCGATTAAAAAATGAATACCCATCACTTGTTCTATCTTATTTAGTTTACAAGCTCTATTACTTTCTGTCTGATATTGTATCGACTCTAAAAGGGTTCTGTTTTACTTTTTAAAAGGAACCATCGGAAATTTCTAATCAAGAATAAATAAAATGATTCGAAAAATTTTCAGTAACTTGAAGCGTCAAGTGATTCATTATATTAATTCTGTGACTAAAACAAAAAATTGATTTCACAAAAGTTCCCTCTGACATAAATTCCAGCTGTTCAAATTCCATTCTTTACCAAAAAATAAATAAATTATGAACAGCCAGGAACAATAAAAAAATTCAAAGAGATGGGATCATAAAACTTTCTTTTTTAGAAAGTATTTCTTAAACAGGGATCCTGTTTTAGAGAAAGTTCCCGTTGTGAATATTTAATACACCCCCTGCCCCCCCCCCCCTTACAACCCTCTTTCTTCCGTTCAGCTCTTTTAGCCCCTTTTATACCAAAACCTGATGCGCCCTGCCCATCATCCACTCACGTACTCACATTCTTCGGTCTTTTTTCTTTACCTTTGAAATTAAATAATTAAAATTTTTCAAAAAAAAAAGACAATAAATACTGGCAAAGAGGATGAAAAGTGAACCATGAAGTGGATTCAGTGATGTAGATGAAATTTCTAAAGGGGCTTTTAGGTATAACAAGCGAGTGGAAAAAGAAAGCGGAGAGTGGAGTTCTAAGAGGTGGAAGCTCAAAGTTAAAGCTAATCCTCCAGTAGAAAAAAATTAATCTCGATTACTATCATAGGGGAATGGCAAAAGAATAAATCATAAATACAAGATATTCGTCAATTGTGGATTATTTCAAAAGAGGAAGATAGAAAGAATTAAATGAAAGAAGCCGGATCTTATTGTGATAGCTGATAAGGATTAATCCAAAAGGAAATGCCTATAAGGATTAGGTATTTGTTTCTTCGCAAATTCATCACTTGGTCTAAATTGGTTTGATCTCTTTCATTAATTTTAAATTGCTTCACTCGTTGCGAGGATTAATTCAAGCTATAGAGAAAGTATGTCTCAATAGAATTGTCAGTTATCAGGCAAAATTTCAATCAATATGCAAAATCTCATTAGAAATTCAATCAATCTCTAGCTTTAGAAATAATTTAAATTTAAAAATAAATGTATCTACAGAGAAAAAATATGATAATTTTAGGTTATAGTTTAAAAAAAAAATTGGACAAGATTGAAAAAAAACTTAATCACTCTAGATTTAGAGATTTAGTTTTTATATTTAGATTTATTTTCATTTTTTTCTTAACTATAGTTAAGTGGAAGTGAAGCGATGTGATTAAAATTTGATTATTTAAGAAACTAAACTACGTTTTCATCGGCTCTTTCGTTACATTTAAAAATTGTAGTTTGAGTTTTTTAAATATAAATCGAATTCAAACAAGCGGTATATTGGGAATGATAGATGAAGCCTTTTATCAATTAATAAAACTAATTATTATGATTTCATTTATTGCTTTTCTGAAACAATAAGCCCCAAAAATAAGTAAAAATCGCCGAGATTTGACCAAATGTATCTGAATACTGGAGCTTGTAAACTTCAATCCAATGCAATTTACAGAATCAGCGCTCCAAACAGCCCCATGAAAATGCCTAAAAACCAAGTAATCGAGAAAAATATTACTTTTTATAGTGTTAAAAAGCAAAGGGATACGGACTCATGATTGTTTGAATTATTGTTAAAACCCAGATAAGATATTGCTAATCAATAAGTAACATACATTTTTTACTTTACTTGAGATTTACTGTTTAGTATCATGACAAACTTTTTCACTTTTTGGGGCCACAAAACGCGAATTTTGGAGGAAGAATTGGAATTTATTTATTAAGCCTATCTTTACGATAAAATTCCAAGTAGTATCTAAAAAAGTAAACTTGATCTTATTAAAATTTCAAAAAATTACAAAACACTCCAAAGTCATTCTAATGCATAATATTCTATTTAAGCGAAACTAATAATTTAAACAGAAAAAAATAATTTTATGACAACAGGGGACAATATTAGAGGAATCCGGTAAATGTTTGACGAACGACGATATAATAAATTATAAGATGCAAAATGAAAATTCCTAGAGTGAGCAGGGCAAATAAATATATGGTGTATGATTAGTTGACTAACTCTAAGGGGCTACTAATCCGAAGGTGAGCTGAAATTAAAGTGATCGGATTAATTTAGCTTAATTATTTAAAATAATATCGACAATTTATAAGTTTACAATTTTTCTGATTGTAATATTTTTATTTTAAATTTTAGTATAATATATTTTGGAGTGATTTGAATTCTAATATAATTTTATTGAATATAAAGTCAGAAGTTATCGATCGTGCAATTTTATAATGGAACATAATGTTTAATGTTTGTAAAGACATAAAATTTACATTTAACGACACTATATATATAAATATATTTGTATCATTCCTAAATACGAAATTCAAATGTAAGTATAATTCCTTAATATATTAGAAGCTTTTTTCTCAAATATCGTTAATGATACGGGCCCATCAACATGTCTTTTTATATGATAATAAAAGCCTACTTTTATGAGATGTTTAATTTATAGACTTATACCATAATTGGGCAGGTGCATAAGATGTACAAGCACATGGTTAATGAAGAAAATGTGAATGACAAGATTCCATGCTTTCTTGTAGATTAAGTTGATTATTTACTTAATGAATCTTAAAATGATTTGTACGAATGCTTTATTAAAGATTTGCCCACTTGATTTTTTAAATCTAGAGGAGGGTTGAGAATTTTGCTAACAGCGTTCTGAGTCATAAATATTTCAATTTTCTATTGATTTTAAATTAGTTTTTTGGAGATATTTCATTTAATATAAATATTATTGTAATAATAAAACAGGCTTTATTTTTATTCTTAGTTTATTTAAACAAAAGTATAATAATTATTAAATTATTTGCATATAATCATATATTATTTTTAGAATTATTTATTTCATGAATGAGTTCGAGAATGAACGTTAAAAATGATAATGTTTTTGCTTTTTGAAGTCATTGTTTTTAGTTTCAATTATATTTTCTTTTACTTCAGGTCTCATCAATTATATGTATGACCTTCGTAGGAAATAAACCTCTTGATAATGTCAATTATTTTCACGAGTTCCAGAAAGTATCATGATCTTCAATTAAGTCATTAACATTTAAAGATGAATCAGTAAAACAAGGTTTTTTTCCTTATTTATAAAAAAAAATTACTGGTCAAAGAGGTAGGCAGCGTTTCCATACCGAAGCTAAGCAACAAGTTGTGCTGTTATTTCATAGATTGGTAAAAGAGTCTACAAGCTATGTTTACTGTTGGTATATTTATGACCTTTCTGGTCCCAGCTGTGTTGATTGCATCCCAGTGAAATCGATTAGGTAAAGTAAAAAGGAAATAGTTAAAGTGGGAGTTACGACCCTCTATCTCCACCAGAAATGAAAAAGTTACATTATGTAGGAGTTTTCAGAATAGACTCAAGCTGATAAAAAATAATTTAAAAAACAACGAATATTTTGACAATACTGACACAATTATTTTTAGCAATTCTTAAAAGTTATATTAGGGGTTAGTAATAAAATGATTTGGACTAAAAAAAAAACAATATCGGCAAAAGTTAGGGAGCAAATAAATGAAAAACATTATTCTGAGTAAAATATTGCCCGGAGCTGGTTACCATGACTATTTTGATGGTGCATCCTTTCTTAAATTTCAATTAAATTTAAACTATTGTTTTAAGGTTCATTTTGATATAGATGTTGTGAGAAAATATCAGATGATAACACTATTTCTTCCTATTTATTTAAAGAGAAACAGCCGTGTTGGTAGAAAATAACAGAAATTTGTTTAACGGCTAAAGACTTAACTCTTTTCGAAAATAAGCAATTCAATTATTACACGGAAATGTTTGTTAAATTTAAATCGCGATTATTATGGATTTTTTTTTATAAGAAGAAAAGTTGGTCGCCCACCCATTCGCCCCCTTCGTCTTCTCAGTGACTTTCCTGGTTGTAGATTAAATGTTATTTGCCGCATAGCAACCGAGTCAAGTCAATAAACCTTAATAAATTGCAAAACGAGCATAGAGACACGACACACACACCCTTCCAATATTAGATTTTCTTGTTACTAAACATCAATCATTGATTTTAATTATACCATCAATATAGACTTTAAAATCATCAATAATTAAAAAAAAAAAAATAAATAAATAAAAACAAGAGAAATTATTTAGTTGTTCGGAAAAAAATAAAAGGTAAATACTAATATTCCTAGTAGTATTTTGAAAAAATGTCAAGTAAGTACACAAGTTTATCCGTTTTTGGTTAATAACGTAAGAAATTTTTAATCAAAAAGATATATCAATTTTCGAAGATAACGAATAATCAAATTCTTATAATGCGGCGTTTCCCAAACTCTGGTCAGCGGCCCACTAAAGGTCTGCAAAAACAAATACCAGCAAAAGTGTAAAAGTGCGATTTTCGAGAGAAGTTTAGTGTGAGTAAACAGACTGATTTCTGACCGACTAGAGTACATTTTTCTCGCACCACGTGCGTAAAATAACACTATTCTTTACAACCTCCTATACGTTTATTATTTATTTATACATTCATAGCGACAGAGATTCTTGTAGACAACTTCAATCCATGTAACCTGACGTCATTAAGTATTATTTATATTAAAGTGATCTTTAATCAGTGTCTTAAATAAGGGATCAAACGGTAGAAATAACACTTACACCGTCAGATTTATTCAAATATTTTGTATAAAAATGGTACCACCAAAAATAACCTAATGTACCGTAACATTTAGGGAAACCGGTGTTGGTTTATAGTGAAACATTTTAAACACATGAGTTTTTAAAGGGTTGTAGTAGTGTTTCAAAAATAATGTACCATAGTTTGAGAAACGATGTGCTATACTATTAATGCTATTAAAGAACTGAACAAATTCTTTGAGAAGAGAGATGATGATGCCGATTGCTTACCTGATCGAGACTCTCTCTGCTAGATGTCCTGACATGCGGGAAGCCGACAGAGGCGGAGACTGGCGGCGGCGGAGACGGGGTGTCAGGTGGACTGCGGTCGCCGGCGCTGCCGCCACTGGGCTGACGCTGGTGCAAGGGGGCGGCCACATCGGGCCCGAGACCCTGCAGGTAGGGCTCAAGGAAACCGTCTCCTCTGCAACAACAACAATAACAACAACAGATTAGAACAATCATTCGTTCAATTTTAATAGGACTATTTGAATGAATAGTAAGATTCGGGGACCAGGTTGGCCGAGAGTGTAGCGTTTGACCTTTTCAAGTTAGGGATTTAAGTTCAAAACCCCATATTGTTTAAACTTCTAATATGACTCTTACACTTGTTAAATTGAACTCATACAACCAAAGTAAAAAATCAACTGGTGTGTTCACCACACGACTTTCACATTTTCATTTATTTGAAGTCATCGCGACACTATTAATTTACACCCCCTTCCTTTATTTCGTTTTTTTTATTTATTTTCAAAAGCTTGTTGTACTCCTTCTAGCCTATATCGAGCTTAAGTTTCAAATTTCGTAGCTCTGAGACTTATGGTTGAGAAACGCAGGGGGGGGGGTACATACGTACATACATAGATACATACGCACTGATCAATGGATTTTTGGCTCCTTTTTGGCCTCTGGGGACCACAATTTCCGGTTTTATGTCCTAAATCCGATTTTCAACTATTAAGGGCATCGATTCCTTCCACCATTACAAAATTAAATTAACTTTTTTCATCTCCGAGGTACAAGCTCTCAAAGAGTCAGGACCCAGACAGTACATCGCAATATTTCCCCATTATTTTCATTGCATATAAATGTGAAAATAATAAAATAAAATAATAATAATATCCAATAACAGCACAGACTGAGCATCTAGAGAGACATAATAACTTTGGCAAGGTTATTCACCAAACACTAGCAAAGACACCAATCTTCGTTTTTCAATTAATTCACTTATTTTATAAAGATTTCAAAATAGTATGGAATCCATCTTTAAGTCACATGCCATCCTTGAATGCAAGAATTATTTCACTCAAGACTATATAGCTCAGGCTAATAAATAACAATATGATAACATGGCGAAACATTCTTCTTTACTTTAAAAAATAACATTACAAAACGGCAGAAGCTGTGCAAAATTCTGCTTAATTGTATATTTTTTTAAATTTATTTTCATTTTTAAACTAAAAGTGATATATAAAGGGGTTCCAACCACTCTAAATCGAATTCATTTATGATATATTTATTTATTTTATACAATTAACTATGAAATATATTATATGAAAAATATATGGTTGCCTTTTGTAGTATGCAATTATATATATACGTGAGCGATATTAATCCCAGCAGCCCCTTGGCCCCCCGGGAACACCCTGTAACGTCCTAGCCCTGCTAATAATGGTGAATCGAAGGCGTTGTCATGGCAACTTGGATGCATCTGACGCCAGCATCCCTATCACAGGCATCTAATTACAACCCTAACTGGAATATCATTTGCTCGTCAATAACAACAACAATAACAACATAATAGCAAATCCTCTCCCTATTCCCTTTCTCATGAAACTAGCAAATTGATTTGAAATTTGAATCAATACTATAGATATAGGTAAGATGCAATAGGGGAAAAAGTAAAACATTTTTCAGGACTATGCTCATCAGTTAGAGCCGCATTCGTGTTTTATATATTTGTATAAAGTCCAATTGAATATTCTCTCTCTATATAACGAGTATATATAGTATGTTGGTGTAAAGGGCCATTCCTAGAATAATAGAAATTAATAAATTAATCTCTAATAGTGTGAAACAGGTCTGAACTTGAATTTGATATCTTGCAGTGTTTTAGGCCTAAAGGAAGTGTATCCACGCCCTTTTTAGTCATTTTCCTCGATCAGATTCTAATGAAAGAATCTATCCACAGCACATTAATTAAATAACAAAAAATTGAAAAATTTTCAAGACTCGGTACGCTAGAGTCGCTCCAGTAATTAATAAAAATTTAAATTGTTCATTTATGCCTTATACCATATAATATTTAATTGCCTTAAAATCTCATTAAAACCATTCAAAATGTGTTTTATATGAGTTAAAAAGTTTCAGTATATTTTAAATATACCTACTAAAATACCCAGTGGAAATATCCCATCAAAAATATATATTCTAGATGGTTTCAACTGAATGCTTTGTACTTTATATCAATCTTCTAATTTCTTTTTCAAGCAATGAGAGACATTTCGATAAAATATTAACCAAGGGAGAATTATTTATTAATTAGACCCTTTGGGAATTAAACACGACAGTTATCTTTTAATATCTCTGCTGGTCCCTCGAGGGTTTAATTTTTAAAAAGCTCTTATGTCTCTGTTTGAGTCCACAGGATTTGAGGCTGGTTCTATAGATTCCTCACCACTTGAACCTTTAAAGACCGCCCACTCATGCCTAAAGGATGACATGGATTTATTTTATATACCTACCTATATAAAAATATATAAGCTCCTTATTAAAAAATATATGTATATATACATACATTCATCTAAATATTTCCACTTTATTAAATATTCATAATTGACGAAAATTTAACTTCAACAAAAAATCTTGTTAGCTATTTTATTAATGAATTTAATGATTTGCATGAAAATGGGCGGGTATTTTTTTTTTAAACAGCCACTTGAACATTAACAATCCTCTTGAACTTTTTAGGAAAGTCAACTTTTCAATATTCACGAGTGAATGCAAATGTAGATCCTTAGCATTGAAAATGAAAATGGAACCTTTAAAATTTACAAAGGTAAGGGTTTGGAGAGAAGGAAGAAGGAAATAACAATTAAATAAATTTTATTGTTTAATTAATACTTAATATTAGTGCTATTGAGATTTTATTTATTTATTCAAGTTTAATGAAATTATGTAGGATGATTAAATTTTAAAATTTTTCCAGATCAATTTTTCTTGAATGAATATAAATAAATAAAAAATATTAATAATAAATAATTAAGTTTTTTGATAGTTGCCAAAATGTACGTACGAGTCGCAAAAAAATAAAACAAATATTCATAATTTGAAGATTTTTCGGGGTGGATAAAACTCTAAAAATATAAAGGAAAAAGAAAATTAAGCTGCTTAGAGTGTTTAGTTTATATTAACTGTCAATTTAGCCATCCCTGCCAGAGTTTTCAATTATTCCATTTCCATTATCCAACAAATAAAATCGGAGATTCTATTAGTAGTACAGAAAGTTCGTTCTGGAGTCAAAACTTATTTATTTAAAAAAAAAGAATTGATTAGATTTTAGTCTATTTAACTTCAACATTTATATATGAAAAATTGAGAAAATCGGGAAAAATTGAATAGTTATGTGGAGAGCTTTATAACACTTGTAACTAATGAGCTGAAATTTTATACACAAGTTTGTATTAATAAATCAGATCCACCCACCTTTATACTATTATTTTAAACTGCTGTTTAAGGCAAATCTTTGCTGACGAAAAATTGTGATGAATAAGATTTGCCGAATAGTTTATTATTAAGCTAGTCTTTTAACTTTAGTTTCAATTAATTAGCACAAGCAATTCGCCGATGAAAAATTACCAAATCACCAAAATTAGCAGGGAGTGTACAATGAATTGAAAAAGTATTCATTTTTTCCTCCAATTAACTGTTCAAGTTTTATTTTAAAAATTAAAGAAAAAAAAAATAGATATGTAGCTGCTAAAGCTTGTATTTTTCTAAATAAATTTCTTCTTCTTCCTTTTATGTAGGTCGGGAACCTGTATTTTCCAGGGCGTTACTCCATCTTTTCATTGGACGACCTCGGGTTGGGCTTCTTCTTCCAATTGTTACATTGTCTCTCACCCTTCTAATAATTCTGTCTTCATCCATTCTTGAGATGTGAGCATTCCACTCTATTCTTCTCCTCTGAACCCAGTCGCCGATATTTTGGATTTCGCATTTCTGCCGGATATCTCGATTTCTGATTTTGTCCAAACTATTTTTATTCATTATTCTTCTTAAGATCTTCATTTCAGTAGTTTCCAATATTTGCCTGGTTTTGACATTGTCAGATCTTATTTCAGCTGCATAAGTCATCAATATTGGACCTAATACACTTTTGTATATACGCACCTTGAGTTCTATTCTTAAAAATTTGTTGGACCACACTTTATCATTAAGACATTCCGATATTCTGGGTGCCTTAAGGGCCTGTTGTCCAACTTCTAAAGTGCGATTTTTTCACTTGTTATTTGAATTCCAAGGAAGGACAATTAACTTATTAAGGGTTGAAATTTCGTTTATTTATTGAACAAGAACACATAATACAATATAACTACAGCCGTTTCGGTCGGCTTATTCTGCGATCGTTCTCAAGTAGAACACCCACTTAATGTTTGGTTAACACAAACGTCCTAATTATATTGTATGTATAGTAGTTATTTGTTTGTGTTCAATAAATAATGATAATTAATTATATGTGATTTAAACAAAATTCCAACCCTTAATATGAAAAAATATTCACAAAAATGTGGCCCAATAGCACTAAAATGCAATTCATTTGGATTTGAGACACCAAATAATCTCAGCTCAAACAACGGCCATCCTTAGAAGTGAACTTAAAAATCGAAAATATTTGAGAGCTATTTTCCGGATATATTTGTCAACAATTTTATTAGTTGATTTCAAAAATAAATACAACGACTAAACGATCGTCACATTTATTTAAATGTAAAATTGGATAGGAATTCAAATTGAGGGAAGCTAGGGAGGGAGCAAGGAATACGATTTCTCATTGCGATGAATTATATATCTGTCAAGGGTATTATATATACGTATATATGTATATATATTCTGTATCTACTAGATAGGAGGATTATGTATATTTATGTAAAGCTGTGGAGGTAATATTTTGGCGGTGGGCTGGGGTGACTAATGCCGCATGATTGACCACGATGATCCCCGACAAATTGCCCGGAAAAGTGTATTAGGGGGGCTGCGAACGCCTGGACAATCTCGTAAGGATCATCTCGAGGCAAGGCAAGCCAACCAACCCCCTGTCCGTTTTTTTTATTGATGTGCGATGCCACTCTGTTGGATTTGAAATAAATTGCAGATCGCCTCCGAGGCTCTAATTAAGAGCCTCTTGGCCCGAGTTTTATAACCTCTCTTGAACATCGTCAGTTAATTTTAATTAGAGCATCTCAAATACCAAAGGGCGCATCATTTGGACTCACCCTCTCAAAATATATATAATATGATATATATTAAACTTTTGATAAGGAATTTCTTTTAGAAGTGAAAATTAAATTTAGTGATATCTAAAGGGTTGGTACTTTTCTGCCTCTCGTTATTTTAAAGAGCCATAAAAAAGCAGAAGACATAAATTTTTCTATAGATAAAATTTAATTACTATTAGTAATTTTTAGTTAGGGAGATTATCGTAATACTCAAAAATAAGAAATGCCCAAGATGTTGAAGATACATTTTTAAGAGGGTCTAGACCAGGGGTGGGGAATCTTTTTTGTTTTAGAAGCCATATGGAATTGCCAATGCCCATTTCCTAACAAGGCCGCACACAGTTTGAAAAGACCTGATTTTTGTAGTTATTAATAACATAGTTACATTCAAAATTTACATGAAAATATCTAACATTATCCAGTTGAGGCCGGTGGGAAATTCATCGGATGGGGCCCTCCCTCAATGTAAAGAAGCTAAACCAACGTTGTAGTTTCTTTTTAATAAATCACTACGTAAAGTACGTACAAACGCTATTATAATTATTGTGAGCATTTTTCGTTGATTTTCTAGAAACTTTTAATTTGTGTCTGTACTTTAGTAAGTAACTTAAATTAATTGAATACAAAACTAATAAATTTCACTGAATTTTGTAATAATAAATGTTAGGATCCTACTGTGATCGTGGCCCTCTAGGGCCGGGGTCACTTGGCATCTTGCCCGTCTTGCCACCCTATTGTTATGCCATTGACACTATAGTATTATACCTATATATATTAAAAAATAGCTACTAACACTACTAAATAGGAATCTCATTTACAATTTAATGTTTTTGTTCTACTTATAGGATCTCTATGTTTCTATAATATAGTATGTAACAACAGAATTATATTTCTCATATATTTCACATTCCCTACAAAATTTAACATTTTTCACAACAGGCTCAGAAGTTCGCGGTTTGATGATTCTGAATGCGGCAGATTTCTCACCCCTGGTCTAGATACTGATATATATGATGCTCTAGTGAAAATAATTATAGATATATATGTTAAATATTTTCAGAAACATCAAGATTTACAGAAAGTTTTTGCAAAATGTCAAGATAAAAGATAAATGTGAAGATAACAAATTTCAGGCTCCAGAGTTAAAAAATGTTTACAAAAAATAATTACTATTTTTCATCCCTAGCAGATTATATATAAAATGTAATTTTTTGAAAATCTGAAAACCACTAAATCTTTAATTCTCTTTTAAATTATACAAAACATAAATCAATAGTAGAATTAGAATATAATACTAGATATTAAAACATGAATTTAGCTTATTAAAAGGTTAGATATTTTTTTTTATATAAATTTATCCTCTGTGATCAATTTAAATAACATATTCTAACATTTACGTTTTTCGAGTTGGTTTCACATTTTTAGATTTTTGTGCAAATTTAGGCCCTAAATAGAACTAAATAACTACATTTTGAATCATCCAATTTAAAATTATTATATGATGCATTTAAGTAAGTATCTAATAAAAGTGTACAAAAAATATCAGTATAACATTAAAAACATTTAAATTTTAATGGATCACTGTTTGTGAATTTAAAATTTACAATTTATTTCACTTTGAAAATAAAAGACCACCAGATGTTTTCTTTTGGAAAAGGACTGGTATAATTCAATGGAGAATTGATGGAAAGGGAGCCGCAGAATAATGAAAAATAAAATTTCGAATAAAATAATTTATTGGATCGTCATTTTCATCCTCTCCGAAACGTCAGATTTTAAGAGGATGAAAATGACGTCTAATAAGATCTGTTTTTGGAATTTTATTTGTCATTCTCCTTGGGCTGCCTTTCCATTAATTATCGATTTATTTATTTTCCATTTTAAACTAATTCTCATCTCACTAAAGTTCAAATAATTTCAATTCACATTAGGCGGATTCGATATGATATATCATAATATAATATTATATTATATCTTATTACAATATGATCCCATAATATAATTGATAGCACGAAAACACGAATAGGTCGTTTTTTCTTAAGCAGCCCCACATTTTATTTTACAACTGATTATTAAAATAAATGTTTAATGTTAAAAAAATAAGATAAATAAAATGAGAGATTAATAATAGTCCAAGAGCTGGTGACACATTTTTGAGTACGGATTTGACCCAACTAGAAATAATGCGTAATAGTACCTTCTATGATAGTTGTACAAGGAATGGCCAGTCTGGCTGGTCTAATCAGGTGGACCAGGTACTGCGCATTGTGTGAGTGCGGTAAAAAATACATATGTGTTAAAAAATATTTTTGACCCACAACGAAATTATAAAAATTATAATTTATAGTCAATTATAAACATAATATATT